>JANHGL010002976.1:0-22199 GCA_024611195.1 Ceyx melanurus
CCTTTCTCTCGCCAATCACAGGGCGGGCGGGGCCGTAGCGCGGTTCGCACCATCCAGCCGGGCGCTGCTTTCACACTGGAGAGAAGTAGAGCGTACCGGTGGCGGCGGCTCATCCCTACCTCTCTGTCGGCAGCGCTCCGGTCACCAGCGGTGGCAGCGGACGGCTCCCCCCCTCAGCGGGGCTCGCGTTGGCTCGGGCAGACGCGCACGTGCTGGGCACCCCCCTGTCACCCGCGCCGCGTCCGCGCGGGAAGCGGGAAGCAGGACGGGGGTCGGACCGCCGCCGACCCGCGCCTCCCCACGCTGTCCCAAGCCGAGCTTCCTCCTCACAATCATCCATAGCGTCGCCACACACTCTCTCGGCAGTTCAGGTTAAGGTCGGCTCTGGAATTGCCACCTTTAAGGTTGAAAAATTTTAATCAACTTAAGAAATTCTTGGCCGCTACAACAGTTCGTTGCTGAAAGGTGGAACTGGTGCTTCACATAAAGCTCTGCTTGGTTTCCATTATCTTCAGATTTTTCTATACACAGAAATTTGAAGTCAATAAGCATGATCATGAGATTCCTAAAAAAACCCAGACCTACAAACATTTAGAGATAAGGGGTCATTACAGGGTTTGCTCTTCCAAAGGGACTTCTGCCTGAAGAAGAAAGACTACAGCCTCTTGAAATACAAATTTCAGCTTACAAGTCCTCAGACATCACTTTTTCTTGTAACTGTAGTATCTCAGAGTAAACCTTGCCAGTCATGGAATTTCTGCAACATTTTGTCTTATGAAACCTTTACCAAACAAGAGCCAGGGCTGTGCCACAGGAGAATGGGTCACTCACTGCACAGGAGGATCTAAGGCCCTAGGCCCTGAATTTTTTTTATTTTTTTTTCCTGGATCTGTACTATGTACATGCAGAGAAAGGAGAAGTCACTGTGTAGGCAGGAAAACAGGAATGGGAGAGTCAGATTCCTGTACCCTGTTTGTGCATGGGGTGCAGTGGGGTGTAGCAGAGACTAGTGATAAGTGTCTCCTTAATGTAACGACCACCCTACAGAGGAAGGCCAGCTGTGAACAGACAGTGCTTACCCATACATTTTCATCAGCTGGATAAACATCTTCGAGCATTTCATACAGTTGCACCTGCCTTTTCTAGAACAAAAGCTGGAGTTACCTTAGGTTTGGGTTAGACACTACTGTTCTCACTTGTGCTCTAATAAACATAGGTTTGTTGTGATACTAGCACAGAAAGTGAGGAATTTTGTATACAATTGAAACGGAAAGAAGATCTAGACAAAGCCTATCTCATTATTCAAATTCAATCTAAGTGGGGCATCAGCTGATGTGTTATCTCTAATATCAGAAAAATGTTTCTTAACAACCACAAAACACAGGCAATCAGTATTTTTCCTCCTGATCAGATTTGAAAGGCTGGACTATAGCCCCTTAATTTCCTGTTAAGGATGACACTGGAAGTCAGACCATCATGGGATGCTCTCTTCTACCTGGAAGATCCTCCGGTCAAGCACTAATCACATATAACCTTGCTTATCTGAGGAAATCAGCAAAACTAGAGCAACAATCAAATATTGCCACAGGATTTTTCTGTTCAGTTCATTTTCACTGATATGTAACAGCCTTCAGGAACATTTTTCACATGAGAGCTTTAGATGGTTTTCTACATAAAGATTTTTATTTTTTTTCCTCCAATTGCTAGATGGGCTAGGATGCCTTTTTGGTTTGTTGGGTTTGTTTTTGGTTGGTTTTTTTTGTTGGGGTTTTTTTGTTTGGTTTGGGATCAGGACTCTACTTTCTATGTATGTTCCTGTTTGAGAAGACAAATTACCTTCTTTTTTTCAAGCAGGAATAAAACAACTTTATAATCAAAATCCAAAATTACAAAAGCTAAATTTTCTGCTTTTTAAACAGACATCTGCTCACAATGTGTAAACCAATAAATAAAATTGCTTCAGGTTAGCTACATGTTGTTCACAGAACTCACCTTAATTTTATCACATAGCATGAGAAATACACTAGCTTTTGTCCTTCCATTATTAGTATACAACCTGGGTATGTTTTAATGAGATTTTTCTAAGTTCCTGCCCAGTGTTACCTTTGTCATTAATATTCTGCTACACTATGTGTATACTAAGCACATTTTTCTTTTGTCAGGCTATAAAGAACATACTATTAATGCATATTTAGGTAGTAATTTTGAAGTATTGGCATATAGGCTGGTGGGATTGTAACCAATTGCTGGACAATCTCAGAGAACTATTTGTTGTTTAAGCACATGCATCCATCATTCAAAGTAATTTCTCCTCAGCTGTTTAGTGTTTCTTCTTTCTTTTGATAGAAAAAAAAATATCTATAATCGATTGAATACATGGACCCCAGAAGGTATAAAACATTCCCAAACGTTTTAACACAGTCTGCCTTTCCTCTCTGGTGATCACAAGGAGCCTGCTCTTCTGGAGCAGGACTCATGGCGGCAGGGCTGGCTGCAGAGCCTCATTCCAAGATGTAAATCTGCAATTTTCCTGATCAAGTACAGCAATAAAACAACTTCCCCTTCTATTATTTAACCATGAGTAAGAAAATAATCGCCAGAAAGAGGTTCCAAGATAAACAAACATAGATACTTGTCTGAAGTCCTCTCCCTCAAAAGCAACCCAGGAAGCCCAGTTGTGGGTTTGTCCAGCTCTCTATGACAGCTCCCCCAGCCACAGCTGTATGTTACCCGTATGTTACTTTACAAACCAGCTAGAACTCTTTTGCCTGCTTGTACTACTGGGCTTTTCCCCCAGCTGGTTTAATTCTGTAAGAGCCCAGAAGTATTCTGTGGAGATGGGGCTTATCTTTACTGTTCCTTCCCCTTCCTGCCTGGCTTTCCTGACAGCACCCATTAAGCTGTACAACTGCATTCAAATGTAAACACCCTACTAGTCATGTCAACATAGGGTGGTTGTGAATTACTGAGCAGTTCCAAAATCACTACAGCAGGAGATGGGAAGGTCATTTTGTACAAGATGAGAACAGAGACATGCCTGTAAGCTCCACAAATGTAGTTTTTTTCCTACTTAAATCTGCTTTGTTGTCATTTATTCAATGTTTTCACTCTATCACTAACTATATGTTTCAGTATTACTATATTAGACTAACACTCTTTACTTTCTCCTAGATAACATCCTTTAAATCTGGTAGGCACTTTTACTTAATGATTTTCAATAACTAAAATTAATTTAGTGTATTAAGACCCAAAATCTCAGAATATATATAGAAACTCTAAGAATGGGATTCAAGCATCCATTTTATCATTCTCTGAAGTAATCACAGCATTTACTCTTTTATATTATACACACTTAAAACCTCTTTATCAGTTATGAGGCTATGTTAGATACTCTTAAATTATCGAGATTAAACTGGGATGTTTCTCCATCAAGCACACTTGAAGCTCAGTTACTATTAGCTAATAAGGAGAGAAAGCAGACAAACCAGCTGTTGCAAGACACTGAACTTTTGCCTTTGATCATCCTTTACTTGATCCATGGCCAAAACCAATCATGCAGGGTTAACAGAGGATAACAAAGTTTAGTGGGTGACAGACAAATGGAGACTAAGGAAAATCAATCATAACGTACAGCCAACCTTCTATTCGGATAATAAAACTACCCCTTGAATTTAAAGCAGTTTTCCAGTCCTCCTTTGGATTGATTATCAGTGCAATGAAAGAAGCATTTCTTCCCGCCCTTATAGCAAGAGAAACAGGACAGACAAATGGGAGAATATATAAGAAATTTGCAAAATTATTGGCATTTTATATATTAAATATTTTGCATTGTATTCCTCAGATCTGTTTTCTAAACTTTTTTTTTTCTACACAATTAATCTCTCATATCTTAAGGTTGCTTTGCTGAGCAATCTTTTGACGACTTTTCCTTTCTGAAGTCTAAAGATGTGGCAGTGTATAGGAGCTATTCAAAGTGTGCTTTCAGTCATATCACCCTTTACTCCTTTCTTGTTTCAGCAAATAAAAGGGTATCTTTACCAAGCATTTTCCAGAAAAAAAACACATAATTCTGATAATTTCAAAGAATTTTCTGATAATATCAGATAATTTCTGGTACAGTTTTGACTCTTAAAACCACTTACAAATTTTCCTGTTTTAGCACAATACTATTCCAGTTGTACATTATGTTCTAATAATATTAGTAATTAGTAATAAACAGTCACCTAAGTAGTCATATTTATGACACAATAACTTTTTAACCTATTAAAATATATATTTTGTGAGGATGGGATGAATGTATGCAATTTAGAAAATACAGAAACAGTAAAGAAAAAACTATTTTAAGTTAATTATTACAATTTTAAAGGCACTGTCAGGGAGAATATAGTTTCATATAATGAATAAAAAAATTACATTAACTTAAATCCCTTCCGATTTTTTTTTTTCTCTCCTGTCTTTCAGGCACAAAATTAAGACATACAGTGCAGTAAATAAATTTTAGATTTCAGAATCTAAACACACAGTACATATCTGCTCTGGTATTTGTGTAACTATTCTTTGGATATGTAAATACAAGTGACACTAGTATGTGTACATAATGTTATTAGCATGTACAATGCAAATGAATAATGGTGTCTCTGACAAGACAGAGATAAAAACCAGATAACACAACTTAGAACTTTATCACACTTCTGGCTTCTTGTATGTTAACATAAATCTTCATATTCCTATCAAAGGGTTCTTTTGGATTTCTAAATATTTAACAGTGTTATCCCCCTTTTTCACTCATCACTTTGAAGGCACTTTGTACTTCAAAAAAAGGCAAGGAAACAACATTTCTAGTCTGCAAATGTAAAAACTGAGACACGAAAGAGGGTTTTTTTCAGCGCTGGTATTTCAAATCCCAAACCTCTTCATTAAATTATGCTACCATCCACCAAAAGGCAAGGTATCTTCTGACATTCTTTTCCAAGCTACCTATCCCAATAAATGTAGAACCTTAGAAATGGGCTATCTTAGAACTTTAAAAAACTGAGATAAATATAATGCATTTTCTTGTACTTTCAAGTGACTGGCACTCTGTAAGAAAGGTGCTTCTAAAATTATGTTTGCACAGACAAATGAAAAAAACCAAAACAATTTCTATTATACTTAAACTATCTATCACTGCACAATTACACAATGGATATATTGGAGGAAAAAGAATATTTATCACGCAGCAGTACTGTAAACATGTTAACATGTCTTATTACAGCACATGAAATAAAGAAAGGAATCAGTGTTTCTGAAACTTTGTCAAAGACCTTTATTTTATAAAAATCACAGGAGTAATTTAAAAGCTTACCAAAAAGGTTTTAGTAAGAATTAGTAAGAAATTCAACTAACTTAACTAGATCAATCAGAAATAAACTGTCAGCACATGGCATGAGTTTGCCAACGTTAACACTATGAAGCAGGCAGAGTTTGATTCAACATGTGTGGTCTTAGATTTGTCCAACTGAACACTACCACATCCTTATGTTTTTCTCAACACAATAACATTCTGTAAGAAGTACTAACAATATGGTATATTCTAGAAATGACTCTTGAAGTAATTAAGGATAAAACCCATTAAAGATAAACAACTAAACTAAAAAAAAAAAACCCTCTTGTATAGGGTCAGCATTACAGCTGAATGTGATCTATACATTCATCTATATAGACAGAAGAATTGCAGTTTTATTACAATGGCTCAAACTATGCTAGGTCTAATCATCCATCTAATGCAATTTTGCTTTTTCATATTCAAAACATACTAACTCTTTTACGGTGCAGTTCAGCAGGTGGTTTACTGACCAACTCATACATATTTAGCATACAGCTGTCACATGACTATTCCTGATTGTGAAGGGAGTCCAAGACAGGATCTGTATGACTGCAATGCAAAGTGGCACCAGGCAGATCAAATAGAACATGGCATCATGAAGACCTAAAAGCAGACTGGGGAAGAAGATGAAAACATAGGTTTTAAAAGGAAGATTAATTTTTATAGTCAATTCACAACAAATTATTTTTAAAGCCATTCACATTAGATACACTTTATTGTGTACACATCTGCATTATGTAATAAGGAAATACATTTAAGCAATATTATCTAATTACAGAACAGAGCATCCAAAAAGGTTTAGTAAGACTGAAAAAAATCTGTAAGAGAAAGAAAAGCAGAAAATGGAAGGAAACATTTTAATATGGACTTATGTCAGTTAAAATCTATGCTACTAGCTATCCACATAGTGTGGTGTTATAGTTTGCTGAGTGCTAGGTAAAAGTCACAATTAATGCAATAAATCAGGTATGGTGTAAAGGGCTGCTTGAAATGCCAAGCCTTATTCCACTTTTTTTTTTCTAAAACAAATAATGACAAGATAATATAAACCATAAAAAGAATATATGTGAAATTAACACTCTTACTCATTTATTCTTACGGATGCATATTTCCTTATCTAAAACTTCTGTAGGGAATAAGATATAAAAGCATCAACAAATATGAATCAAAAAAGAAAATACAAGAGACAAATGAGCTGCCTTTTACGAACAGTATGGTTTCTGACAGCTTAAAGCATACATTTAGGCATTCATCTAGTAGCTAGAATTATTATCTACTGGCATTCTGTTAATTATAGGATTCTAATTACTTAAATATCAGGAAAGTCAACTCAAGCTGAGAAACAGCCCCTAAATGAACTTTCTCTCCATGAGGCTGTTTATGTTGATTTTTTCCCATTAGCATTCAAGGATGAGATAGGAGACTCATAGAACAGCTATGGACATAATCCAAAAAAACCCAGTATCTGTTAAAAAGCCTCTCATTAACTTAAGCAGACTTTTGAATAAAACCTGAATTTCTCTGACTCATAAAAGAATCAACTCAGTGTCTCAGTGTCTCACTGCATTTAATAGAAAAAATGTTTGCAACTTCCAACACAGCCAAGATTTATTTCTTAGTACATACACTCATACAAAGACTATGGTTTATCTCAAACCATGTACATGGTAATGCTACCTAAGAAAACAAACTAACAAAAAAACCCACAGAGGCTTACAAGTGAATTACTTAATCACTTGGGCAATTGCGTGGAAGTGTGCATCAGTAGGTCACTGGTCCATGGTCGATGTTTATTGGCAGCGACAATACTTTGCCATTTTGTCATTGTTTACTGGCCTGTATTCAATTGCATTTTCAGTCCACCTACAAGTAAATAAGGGCCCACCTCACAGCTGTGTCACAACTGCCAATAGTCAACTGTATGAGCAAATGTCAGCAGGGAGGCCACAGACAAATTACTTACCTACCTAAAGATGAAACCAGGACAGACACAGTTAACAGATGTTGGGGCCAGTTCTGAAGCACACTAAACAGGATTGCAGTTATCAGTACTAAAATTATTCCATCCTTATACATGGGCTTCATGAAGGACAAAAAGGAAGAAAAAGTATCGGACACATCACTCACAGTGGTGCCATCTTGATTTTGTTTTACTGGAACAATATTGGTTTAAGAAAATATTACCTATTGTACTGTAAAACCTTGTCACTGCAGGAATTATTTAAAATATCTATGGTATGCAAAACAAGAAAGGGAAATATTTCACTAAGGGACTGGAATAAATCAAGAGCAGAGCTCAGTGATTTAATCACTGAACTCTCATACTCAATACCAGCTGAAACAGTAACTTCAGAAATTTCCATGTCTAGCTTTTGGACACATATATAAAATACAATCTTTCACTAAACAACCCTAATATCACCCTAAATAGAATGTAGTGTAGTCCAGTAATTCAACACGAAAGCATAAACAATTTAAAGTGTTTCCAAAAAAAACCAACCCGAGAGTTGCTGTCAAAATATTTCATTTTGAAGAATTAATTTGAAAAGCACACTTTCAGGAGATAGTAGCTGTAGTTGCAGTGGATTTCCAGAAGAGGGAGTTTTAAAACTAGGTATGGCAAGAAGAAAAAACAAAACAAAGCCAATAACAACAACCAGACGCAAAAAACCCCTCCTGCTCAACCAAAACAACAACAACCCAAACAAAAACAAACAAACCGCACAAAAAAAAACAAACCAAGAACCAACCAAAAAACAGAACCCAACAAAAACAAACAAAAACAGGAGCACACTGCTGGCTTATGTTCAGTTTGGTGCCCACTGGGATACCCCAGGTCCCTTTCTGCTAAGCTACTTTCACAGCAGGTAGCCCCCAGTATGTACTGGTGCATAGGGCTGTTCCTCCCCAGGTGCAGGACTTTGCACTTCTTGTTGAACCACGAGCCAATTTCTCCAGCCTGTTGAGATCCCTCTGGGTGGCAGCATGACCCTCTGATTCTATCAGTCACACCTGCCAGCTTTGCATCACCACCAGGCTTCCTGAGATACATCCTACCCCATCATCCAGATCAGTATGAAGATGTTAAACAGGACTGGACCCAATGTAGGCCCCTCGGGTACACTTCAAGTTACTGGTTCCAACTAGACTTCATACTGTTGGTCATCACCCTCTGGGCCTGGCCATTCAGCCAATTTTCAACCCACATATTTTCCAGCCCACATATCAAAGGCTCATCTATAAGGATATTATGGGAGACAGTGTCAAAGGCTTTACTGAAATCCAGGCAGACAACATCAACTGCTCTTCCCTTGGCTACTAAGATAGCGATTCCACTGTAGAAGTTTATCAAGTTGGTCAAGCATGACTTCTCCTTGAAGCCATGCTATTACTGATAATTTTATTGTCCTTAATGTGCCTGGAAATGGTTTCCAGGATTAGCTGCTCCATCACTGTTGCTGTGATTTAACTCTCCATTTAAGAAAAATTAAATAATCTAGAATTCAACAACTAGTTTATGGTTTTGGAGTGCATCTTCTCTCTTCTCCCAGTAAACAGCATTACTGGAATCTCTTAAGATATACTTATTAATTTTGTTAATACAGAATAAGGGTCCTCGGTCCTATCTTCACAATTCACTACCAATACACCTAATAAAGTAAATGCTTTCTTATTTCATATATACTGTCAGTTTTGGAGTAGGAGGAAGGACACAGCAGATACTGTATGGGCATGAGTCATAACATTTAATTATTTATTTCACGTGTGTGAAATTCTTTTTTTGTTTTTCAAAATATTTGAGTACATTTTAAGCAATCTCCTGTATTCAGTTTCTCTTTGTCTCCAAACACCTTTGTTCCGATGAAAGTGGATTTTAACTGTCTATGTCTGAAATCTGAGATCAGCTGGTAAGAGTTTTAATATGTATAAGTAATTTTATCTCAGTCAGTGGTTGAAGTACATTGCCATGGGTAAACTGACTCCCTAAAAAACAATCTGGAGTAGTCTGGTCTTTGTGGTCTGTATGTCCACACTAGTCTGGTTGCAAAGTGAAGGATGAGCACATTGACGCACCTGTGTACACAGCAAACACAGGCAGGCTGCTTCATATAGAAGAAATTATTTTTGAAAGAATGATCAAGAAAAAGATACAGTGTATGCCAGGTGTTCTTTGATTAACTGATCTCAGCTTTGTACCTCTGTGCTGTTCTTTGCCCTAGTGAAGTAAATAAAATTTCAGCATGACTCAAGTGAAAATATAGGTTTTAGAGATTGAGCATTCAAAGTATTTCAACTCTCTATATAATAAATAGACCAGAGGCTACTGGAGAAAAAGATTTATAGCTACTGTGATTTAAAATACATCCACAAAGGGATCATTTCTCTGATTGAAAGGGATTGGAACTGCAGCTTTTGTTTCAAATATGAATTTCTCTGAATCATCAAGATTAATATATTCAGCCCTTTCATATCCACATCCAGTTCAACCTACCACTCTTCTGCAAAAACCACTCATCTTATTTGACATTATAATGATGTTCATGTCCTCTTCATATCATCTCACTGGCTGGCTATCTACAGAATGCATTAAAATAAAATTAACTGTTCTCACACATAGCCTCACATTTAAGCCTTCTCTGCTTGTGTCAGGATGCTTTTCTGAAGACCACCTGTTGTCCTTTTATATCATGCTTTTTTAAATGTCGTACAGGTTTTTAGAAAATTCCTCAAATACAAAACATTCTCTTAGCCGTAGGTGGCACAAACTCTCTCCTTCAAGAGCTATCTCCACCGAAGTTCACATGCAATTTTCTTCCACTTATTTTTTTAAGGTTTCTACTCAAAATCTAGGAGATCTCTATAGATCTCAGAAACTCATTTTGTTCTCTCAAACAAATCCTAAGCAGAACTGATTATTGCCTTTTAGTCCTAACTTCAGTTATTCCTTATGTTGCCACTTCCTCTTGTTGGTAATAAAACAGCTTCTGACCCTTTCAGTGTCCTGATTCCTCATTAATTTGTTTTGATAAAAGCCCATGCATTTCCAGGGTGCTGACTAGCAACCACAGCCTTATGCTGCCTGTTAAGGTCTCCAGAGACTGCAATGAAATCATTAGCATTAGAATAGTAATTGGTATTGAAGCCAAAACTATACTCCTACTTGAGGCAAATTTCCTCCCTCCAGTGATTATACTGCTTTCTCTCAAACAAAAATGCATCTTAAATTCAACCCTGTTAGGATTATATATTTAAAGAAGTAGGTTTATGAGATAAATATAGAAGCCAGGGCAATGTGCATCCCAAGAAGAGTATTAAGTGATTTTTTTTCTTTTTTTTTGCACTAGAACAGGAAACGGTTAACTACCAAAATGCATCCTTTGGTTTTAAAAAGTAGGTAGATATCCTCTTGGTTGTGTTGAATAAAAAAAAAAATTAAAAAAAAAAAAAAGCTTTAAAAAACATTTCTATTTATAAACAGAAAAAAAATGACTGGAAAATATTTTTAAAGCACTCATTTTTTAAGTGCAGTTGATGCAACCTAATTGCAGATTAACTTGCTTTTTAGATGATAAGAGTATTTAATGATCATTTCTATGATATAAAGTATTCCTTTTGAACTTACCTTGGATCAGGTTGAGCAACTTTATTATTCAGGTTCTCATATCCAAACAGATTTAGTATTTTAACCACAAGCATTGGAGCCAGAGATTGGGCAGGCTTGGTAAATAAAGCATTGGTACCAAAAACCATAGAGGAAAGGGGTGATCTAAAATATTTAGGGAAAAAAAAAAAAAAGAATGCAAAACACAAACTTGTATTAATTACAACAGTGATGTTTAAAATCCTGATAATATGCAAATGCTAATTATCCTGACCCTTAGCTTTCTACTGTTCACACATTCTAGCAAACAGTTACCATAATGAAACATAAATTTCTTTGGAAATGAAAAGCGATAAACCTCTGGGGTACACATACAGCTTGGCTCCAATTCTATCATGACTTGTACTCAAGTTCAGCTTTGTGCACACTGAGTATTTTCTGAAGTTAAGTTAGACTGAAAAGTACATAAAGAATTAATTATAACTTAAGACTTTACATGCTTGAGGCCAGAAAAAGAAGTTGTGGGTTTTTTTTCATGAAAGCAATAGCTCTCACTTTTGAGGGACAAGTTCTTTAATACAGTAACCAGAATTGATTCTGCACTCTGTGAACACCGATGGAACCAACAGAGAGTTAACTGCACCTTAATAAAAACGCAAAAGAGCCATAAGTTGTAATATGCTACGTCACAGAAGGTTTTCTCAATTTTTATTTTAGAGAGATAACAGAAACCAATTAGACTTTGAAATTTGCACTTGAAGCAACATAGGTAAAACTTTCTACCCTTTCTTTGCCTTCCCCATGTTAGAGAGGCTTTATTCAGAAAATTCTGTAAATAGAAATAGATGGATATGGTTACAAAACAATTCAATTGATGTTAACAAAAATAAAATCACAAAGTAGTCTGTACTATAATATAAACTATGAATTACCTAATAATCTGTTAAAATTACTCTACTGAAAGTAACTGCAATAAACTATTCAAGTCCTTATCTTTACTTATGCTAAATAGTTTCTACAAAAAGTACTTCTGTGTCAAGGATCCAAGAAAATTTACTGTCCGGCATAATCTAATTTACGCAAGAGTAACAGGGCAAAGAGATTCCACGTTTGAAGAAGTTACTGACCTACCTCCGCCTGTGCTTTATTACATCTGCATCAACAATATCTGCCAAAGGCAAATTGAACAAACTAAATGAAGCTTGTACCGTTACCCTAAAGAAAGACAAAATATTTAAGATGTTCTTAGTTCTTATATACACTTTCAGAATGAAGTTGTAACAAGCATTCTAACACAATCACCCCAACACTGAGATTTCCACAAAAACAAAGCTGAGATGTTCTTTAAAATATGGTGATTTATCTGTTTGAATAGCAGTTCTGAATGTATTATTAGATCTGTTCTTAACAGAGAATTAGAAATTGATATACAAACCTAAAAGGTAGGGTTTTTTTTCTTTTTTTCCTGGACATTGGTGCAAAAGGTCATAAATACTTGCTTGGGATTATCAGTAAATATAATTTTAAATGACACGGAGAGAAGAAAACATCTAAGAATAAAAAGAAACTGGAAATTTCCTCTTGAAATCTGGAAAGGACATGAGCATTAACAGGAAATACTTCATGGCAGAAAAGACTTCAAAATGGGAGAACTGGAGTAGTGAAAAGATTTTTACATGCATTCCTATGTATGTATTTATATTAAATATATATATGCATTTAAACACACACATATGAAGACAACTCAAACTGCTAAGTGAAATAATTGTAAATTGAAGTATTATAATTTCTGTCATTTAAATGTTAGGAGTGATTAGCTTTGAACAAACTAAAACTAAGCACTTTAAACATACAGTCTTTAGGTACCTCAGAATGTGTTCCTGGGGAAATCAAAATATATCTTCGTAATTTAAGTGTGCAGGTAACGAAATTAAATTTATTGTTCACACAATTCATTGTTACAGTAGCCCATGACTGAAAATAAGAATGAGAACCGGGGAGAGGAGAAAAGAAGATGAAGAAAAGGACAGTAGGAAAGAACATGTAGAGAGAAATCAATGAAATATATATATATATATATAAAAAATTAAATGCCGTAATAATATTCTGATACAAACAGATAATTATTTTAAAATACAATTTTCCATGTATCATAAAATATACTACTTTTGTGAAAATATATTTATACTTGGCATCATATTAATCCAGTAACAGTGCAAATGTGACTCAGTATTGGTTACCTGACTTACTGATACTTGTCTTGCAGTGCAACACAGAAGTGTTCATGCAATACAAAATTAAGTGAGCTTGCCTAGCAAACAGACTCTGAAGAGTTCCTCTACTTAGATCTTCTGTGTCTATGCATGAGAAGAGATTCTGCTTCTTTCAAACCTCATGTTAAAGCAGGTAAGTAGCTGGAGGCATGTGGTTGCAAACCTTAATTACAAAAATAATGTTTGTAATTAAGGCTTTTTTTTTTTAAGCTGAAATTAAAAGCTGAAGAAGAAGAAAGATGGAAAAAAAAAAAAGGAGCTTCAACTTTTCTAACAAGTGAAACAGAAGAGAAAGAAAATCAGAAATGCAATTGCAAAATCCTCGTGCTATTAAAAGCAAGCATCCACTCTTACATTTAAGCTGTATCTATGGATAGGAAAGTGTATTTACTTACATGTTTGTTGTGAGATAAAATGCCAACAGATAATAGTGTTCTGGCCCTAGAACAAACATGACAGCAGCAGCTACTCCTTCAAAGTAAAAGGAAAACAAGATGATTCTGTAATAACCAAACTTCTTCAACAATGTGTGACTGAGAAGAACAAGGCACTGAAAAGACAACATATACACATATGTGACGAAAAGACAGTATCTCAGAATTAGAGAGCTGTAAAGTACTGATCAGACATAAATTATTACTTCACATTAAAGAAAAAACAATAAAACAAAAAACAACCAAGCAACACAAGCCTTTCTAAAAAGTTCAATACAAATGAAAAAATATGAACCGAACAGAGAACTACCTACTGGCTCATTCTGTGTTACCTCTACCAGTCTCCTTTCACTCCAAACTAGCCAGCTGAACTACTATATCCTGAGGAAAATACTGTTTCCCACACTGCCTAAATATTACTTAATGCTTTTGATATTTATATTTTATATCCCTTAAATAATTAACTTTGCATTATATTAACTGTAAACCATGCATCTTCCTATTTGTATTTTAACTGCTAATCAAAAATATTTTTAATAATTTTTTTTTCATTACTTTTTTCACTGACATTTATAGAAATTCAGTATGACTTAAGTTGGTAAAGCAAGCTCACTAAGACAGATGATCTAAGCAAGTCAGAGACTTCACTAGCCCGTAGAGAAAGGGAGATGCCAGTGGACAATAAGTATGGCTGTATTGCAATTCCACCATTCTTAGTAACTGTAATCCATGCAAAAGGCTGCTGACAGGCAAACTCACAAAAATCATATATGAACAAAGACAACAAAATTATAGTATGAACAAAGTGTAAGCTCTTCTGTGTTGTTCCTCATTCCCCACTTTAAACAGGACATTTTGTAATACACTATGCATCTTCTTTACATGAGCCTATGTGACCATCTGCATGTATGTTGTCCTCATCTTCTCTGTTAGAGAGGAACAGTATAATATCCACACAAAGAAAAGGAAAAAATTCCCGTTGTACATTTGTTCCCACATTTAAATGCTTTAACATAACAAGTAAAACCAGGATGCTGAAGTCAGACAAAGATTTGCTATTTAAAGAAGCTCAGGTTTTCTACTTAAACCAACAATCAGGGAGGTAAAACAAATCTGGGAAACTTGTATAAGAAAAAACTTTTGGTTCTAAGAAACTTAAACATTCTCCTCCCTCTGTCTGTTTTCAAGCATTCTGCAGAAAAGTGTTTACACTATAAATGGTCAGGGATTATGTAATGCCTGCTATTGTAAAAACCATGACCTTGTCTCCCTGTAATTGAGAAATAACACAGTCTCAAGAAGTACTTATGATTGGAAAAAAAAATACTTATTACCTGCAAGTTTCTAAGACTGCATATTTCTATGACAAATACTAACTTAATGATGCAAATTTATTTTTGTTTGTCTATGTTTTAGCAACAAGGTTTCCCTCATAGGCAGGTTTTATTCTTCACACCCACTACTAAAAGGAACCTAAGATAGAAGCTGAATTCTGGTTTAGTACAGACCACTGAAACACAGTTCATAAGAAAGGGCTTTAGGTTACATGGGTTGGGTGCTTTTCCAGTAAGTGAAATTCAGGACACTGTCACCAGAGAATTCTCTTATTATATCTTGAGCTCAAAGGGACAAAACCTGAGAAAAACAAGGTCACAGCAAACTCTCTACAGTTCAGTGACCTTCTAGACAAAGAATCTCTGGGGAGCAGAGAGAGATGCATTTTTCTGAAAGATAGTTCATTTCAAACTGCCACACTGATTTTATCAATAAAAGTGATTGCTATATATTGAGTGTAAAATTATTTAAGCTTTCCTAACTTCTGTAGTTTCTGATGTGTTTCCGGAGTTCATCAGGTAACTATTTTGAGTTACAGAAAAAAAAAGCCTATTAAGCCTATAGTAAGGATAAAAGTAGAAATTATAGATATTTAGGAGTTAAGGAAGAGAGAAAGCATGTTTAGGGTTTGTATGTTATATATGCAAAAGCCAAAACAATAACTGAAATTAAGCTATGAATTCCAGTTGCACTTTCATGTAACTTCTTTTACATACTACTTACTGAAAACCATGACAAGTTAATGAACATAACAGTCTTACTTTCAGAAATTCTGAACACAACCAGAACATTTTATCTTGGCTATGTTTTTCATTCCTTTATACTAGGTATTACAAAACCCCTAGGATTGAAACCATTCAGTCCATGAATACTCACCTCTCACACTCTTGTAAGCAGACACTCTACCAGACTACTTGTCTGTTGGTTAGCTTGTACAAAGAGGTACCTTCTACTTTCAGAGCACTGGTTTCTTTCTCGGTACAGCTAGAGGCTTATGCCAGATACAGCATTTTTCAACCAAAAATGTAAATAGATACCTTAACCTAATGAAAACTAGTAAAACACCATGTTTTCATATTTATAAATAAAGTATAACTGCCTACCTGAGGACAAATAAAGCCTGCTCCATACATGATACTTCTTATGAAGGAAGAAAGGACATCCTTAGGAATAAGATTATCTGCAATGATCATCATAAAATTGTTGCAGAAGGCTAGGTGAAAGACTTGAAAGAAGTTCATTGTTACAAAAAATAAAAAGTTTTTCTGTGTCATGATCTGTTTGGTCAATGAAATTACAGAGGACCAGGAGAGAGCTCCATCCCTGTTTTCCAGATTAGTCTTCTCCGTACCAACTTCTCTCTGCTCATATTGACTAGTACTGTATTTGCCTGTGTAACACATACAAGCTGTTGCTAATGCTGCAATGAAAACAACAAAAGCCTGAAAACGGGCAAAATTTTCCATATTATCTGATGTGAGACCACAAAAGAGAATGCTCGTTGATCCAAATAACGTTGCCACTTGGTTATATTTAATAAGCTGGAGCCTACAGTCGTGCCGCGATGAAATCTCTGCGAAGAGAGCACACTGCGCTAGAAGCACAAATGTGAGCAAACCATCAAAAGCACATAATGCAACAATGAGGTGAAGTCCACTTAGCCAGTCACCCTCTTCATAATGTTTCCAAGGAAACCAAGGAAGCAAAAAAGCTAATGAATATAATGGAGCTCCATATAAAATTGAAAACTGGCGTCTTGAGCAACATGGGAATTTGGCATTATCTTGAATATACCCAAAAAGAGGATCATTAATGGCATTCCATATCATAAATACAACCTGTGACAAACAAGTAAGAAACATGACAGAAATTATCATTAGGGTGATTTTTCTGCAGAAAATATACAAACACAAAAGTAACACACACCATATTTATTTAAAATAAATCTCTATTGATATAATGAAGACAAAAGATTCTTGAGTCAAAACAGACTCCAGGCTAAATTTTTAACATTTATAGTAAATTTGAAATATATATATATTATAGTAATTTTGAAAAACAAGATTAATAAGTAGGCAGGTGTGCAACTACATGTGAAATAAATCCCTATCTCTAAAACTTCATTCTTTCAAAAGCTTAAATATCTAGGCTTCCATCTTGCAAAGCCCAGGTATTGCTCTCACAGCAAGTAATTCAAAGCATGAGCCCACTAATTTCAGGAGGCCATTTATGACAGGAGTTGCTCACATGGATAATGACTTGCAGAATAAAGACAGTATTTAAGTACTCAAACTGTCCATAGGAATTGAGATGCAAGATTAGTTTAGAACATTATTTCAAGCTATTGAAGGTAAAAATCTGTCCAGCAATTACATTCTGAAGGTTTTTAATCTAAAGACTAAACAATGTGCTTTCTATGTACCTTCAATTGCTTATGGATTATCTAAATTTAAAATTAATTTACCATATAACTACTTGCAAAGCATCCAAAATTAATTCATAAGCAAATGAGTTTGTTATGGCAACACAGACATATAGGACAACATGGCAACCAAAATATTCTGGTGTACCATACCTGTGCTTGATGGAATGCTACTTCTGAAATTTTGTATCGGTTTAGGAAAAGCTTAACATAGTAGAAATTAAAGATGCTGTTCATCATTCCAGCACCTAACGTGGTCATGGAATATGCTAGTGCATTAGCATGAATTCCTAAAACAAACTTCATCTTCCACAAGTACAACTCTCTTCTTCCTTGAGTTAAAAAAAAAATAAAATTACAGAAGTTGGTAGAATGATTTTTCCAAATTAAAATTACATGAGAAGTTTGCTTGTTTCAGAGATATAGAAATGGACTATTAAAAAAAAAAAAAAAGATTCAGGAAACTTTAAATAAATGAGACTGAGTTACAAGGCACTGAGCACAAAACTGAACAGATACAAAATATTAATAAATCAGTGACATTTCTAAATATAATCAATGCTTCAAAATCAATGGAATACGTAGACAAAAATTAGAAGAATCCTGTCTTAGTTGGTACACAGACTGAGTATAAAAATCTGCTACTATGAACACTAACCTTGGTGTATAATTCCAAGTAATTGCATACACTTGACATCTGTCTTGGTAGCTATGTAGTTTTAAAATTATGGATTGTGTAGGAATGAAGTGACTCAATTTGTGTCCTTACATATTCCATTGCTATGAATGTCAAATGCAGCACACACTTAGATTAATATTTCTTTCAAACAAACACCAAGTTTTGTCCTATTTAAATGTAGTTGTTAACAAGGCATGGAAGCAATACTTTCACCTATTAAACTAATGAGATATGGATAGGGTAAAACAATCAAAATGTCTTTTAATCGTTCATTTTCATTGCATAAAACCTAGTAATGCACGCACAACATTTTAAGTATGTCCGAACAACAGAGATTCAGCCCAAGAATATAGACTGATTTAATATATCAAACAGATCTTTAGCCAACAATTTTTTACGATGGTGACTTTTTCCATCTATCTGACAACTTTAACTTGTTTGGTATAAACTAGTCCATAATAGCTAGTTCTGGGGAACTTGTACCTTTATAGGCAAAACAATGACTGCCTATAGGGAGTCCTGTTACTTTCATTATATAAGCCAAATAGAAAAATATTTCTCTCAAGTATCTGGTTTTAACAGTCTTTATTAATCTTTACATCCATTTGAAGGAAGCTGTCTGCCATTAATTTTGAGATCCTACAGGTTCAAATTGCAGCCTTACTATGCAAACTAACTCTGGAGATATACAGACTGTTGTGGTTTGGGTTTTTTTGTTAATAGTCCACACTTTGTTCCTCTGCATGTTAACAATTTTATCCTAAATACAATTTTCAAATATCCATCAAAATACTTAGTTTGAATATCTGCAGCTTGATAAGCAGCTCTGTAAGCAGCTCCCTGAAGTCCTCATAAAAATGTCCGTGAAAGAAACAGGAAATTAAAACCAAGGTTACCAGCCTTCCTGTGTTTTACCAAATGGCCGAAGCCTGGCTGCTGCCAGGGTAGATGGCAACCTCCTATAGCCAGGCAAACGCCATAGATCAGGTAGGGGCTGGAGCAGGGTCTGCTCTGGACAAGGCACAGGATGGAATAGCAGTTTTTCCACCCTTCAACTCTTGAAGTGCAAATATGCTCCAATGTGAAACAAGATACAAAGAGTAGACTACTCCCCCTTATTGTTAAAAACAAAAGCTGACAAATAACTTGAACCATGTGTTTTTTTTCTAAAGCCAATTATTTTTTGTGAGAACATGACAATTTTTAGATACTTGAGAATTACTGTGTTATATACTATCAAGTTTGTTTTTCACAGAGGTACAGCTGTAAGGACAGTTCCACTTTCAGGTGCTGACATTTTTCATTTTTGTAACATGTTTGGTTTCACAAACTTTTACTGAGAAACATAAAATTAAGAATAAGGTTATTAAAGAGATGCCCATTTGAAAGGTTCATTTTAAAAAATAAACTGACATTATTGACTGAATGTCATGACAGGAAGCATATTATTGACAAGTGTCACCTTTTTTTTTTTTATAGAGGTGCACATTCAAGTCTTCAGAAATATTAAAGTGATTTAAGTAGTAGATACTAGGACTTTTAGAAAGGTAATATGTGTGGAAAGGTAATTAGTTTACTTGTTTCTCCCAGTAGCTCCCTGCATGGGTCTTCAAATGGAGAACTGGAAATTCTCATTTCCTTCAGATTCCATAAACAGCAAGAATAAACGTGCTTCTCATTAGCATTACCAGCAAGGTAACATTCATTTCTCAGACAATCTTTGACTCAGTCCCTTCCCACACACAAATAAAGTACTCTCAGCTTCAGAAAATCTGAAGATATTTGAAATTTGTTCAACAAAAGCCTTCTAACAATGTGCAAACAGGCTTCTAGTGCCATGACTAATTGTAATATGCAGGATCTGACACAACTCTTTGGCCTAATTGGTACATCTGTCCCTGTACCTTGTTTATGAAATAGATTCAATTAGAAGTTGAGGTACCACACTTCCTTTCCCAGAAGGTGTGCTCATTAATTGTACTATAATGAAATCATGCCCAAGAATCCCTTCCCTCTTCTTAATAGTCAGCCTTTATATTGAATAGGTTAAAGCACAGGTGTTGACATTTTGTGACTCACAAATAACTTTCAGAAACTTCTGGTGGTTACAACCATGTTAATACAGAGGAGCCAAAAGAACAGACTGTTTAAACCAGTGAGACACACTATGACGTTACTTGCATTTCTCCCAGAGCTGGATGACAATCGCAGAAAAAAACTGGAGCATGAATCTAAAGTAGAAAAGTGAATTCCGAAGCAATAATAAATTTTGGCTGAAGCACACTAGCCGAAATCATGCTATGCTGTAGTAACGCGGGTCCCAAACTGCTGTGTAATGCTCACGGTCCTGACAAACTGGTTGGACACCAGTGATCTTCCTCATCTTTCTTCCATGACTTGAGCCACATTAGGACAAAAATAAGAATAAACGCTTTCCTGGTCCTGAGGGGTAATACTAGGGGGAAATGCTGCAGGAGCATTTGTTTCTGCAAACAGAAAGCACTCGAGTAGGGGGGAGGACCAGAGAAGCTGGCTGAGCGCCGTCGCTCCGCCGAGCCCGCGGGCTGGGGATGCCCGGCCACAGGAAGGCTGTCACTGCGGGAAGGCAAGGGGCTCGCGGAACTTGCAGGACTACAAGTTTAGAGGCGCTTGTTTGCTAAAACTGGACAAATCAAGCTCCTTTTCACTCAGAAGCTCCCCACATACGGGGCAGCCTCCCTGCCCCTTCCTTGTAAGGAAGGGAGGCGAGTGCACGGTGACCGCCCGCGCGAGGACAGCGTTTTTCAGACGTGACAGCGGCGGCCACGGCTGCACACTGCGGCGGGGCCGCGCTCTCCCCTCCCCTTCCGCGCTCCAGCGACAAGCATTCCCCGACAAGCGACAGGAACGCGGCCCACACCTGGGCGCGTCGCCGACGAGAAGCCGTGGCCCCTTGGCCGAGCCCCTCCTCACAGGCTCTTTCTCAGCGCTCCCGGAGGCTCTTGGCACGGGGCGACTGGGAGCCACAGCCCTCCCTACGCTTCGTCGCGATATGCCATCCTTTGCTCCGCCGCAGACCGCCCGGAATACCGCTCAGCAACCGCTCCTCGTACTAACCCTTCGATCGCCACCCCCTCCAACAGGCGCTAACCCACCACCTCTGACGGGAGGCTGCGCTGCTGGGGCGGGGTGTTATTAGTCCGGGGTGAACCTTCTATTCGTTCTTACTGGCTTGATATAAAATCGCTTTGTGATTGGCTTAAACTCCTTTCGATCTGCCCGGCGAGCGGCTTCCTATTGGTTCCCCGCAGAGGAGGTGAGGGTGTTGTGTTTGAATCGCGGGGAGGCGGTGGGCGGGTGGCCGTAGCTTGCCACGTTGCTGCCGGCAGCTTCGCTCAGCCCGACCAGAAGGGGGAGAGGTTCGGGAAAGTCCGGAAACGCTCGGCAATGGCCGGAGGCGGCTTTTAAGGAGAGGAGCGGCCGCTGGCTTGGCTTGCTCTACCCCGCCGTCGCTCTTGACGAGGGGACTCATTCGCGTGGTCGTTGTTGCTTCGTCCTCCTGCCGCGCTGGAAAGGGGCGCGATGCTGGCCGACAGCCTGGTGGAGGAGTTTGAGATCCGCGAGGATGAGCCCTGGTACGACCAGCAGGACCTGCAGCAAGGTGAGCTGCAGCCGGGGAGAGGGAGCGGCAGCGGACGACGAGGAGCCGCCGCCGCGGGGGGCGTGTGAGGGCAGGGACTGCAGCGAGGAGGGTGTGTGAGGGAAGGGGCCCTGGGCAGCCGCCGAGAGGGGCGTGTGAGGGAAGTGGTTGTAGTGAGGAGGGAGTGTGAGAGATGGGGCCGCGGGCAGCCGCCGTGGGGGGCGGCAGGAAGGGCGTATGAACAAGGGGCGGCGAGCGAGCGCAGGGCAATCCTTACAGCGGCGGTGCGGAGCCTGGAGAGACGCCGGACGGGGCGGTGGGAAGGGCGTGAGGGGGCCAAAGTCGCCGGTGAGGGTCGCGGGGCGGTGGTGCCGGGAGCGGTGCTTGTGCCGCTCCGCGACTGCCGGAGCCCGGGCTCCCCGCACGGCCGCGTTTCCCGCCGCTGCGGGCGCGTAGGCGGGGGGATGCGG
>JANHGL010002977.1:0-44297 GCA_024611195.1 Ceyx melanurus
GCGCCAAGGGAAATTTAGGTTAGATATCAGGAAGAATTTCTTTCCAGAGAGGGTGGTTAGGCATTGGAATGGGCTGCTCAGGGAGGTGGTGGAGTCCCCATCCCTGGAGGTGTTCAAGAGTCGCGTAGACGTGGTGCTGGGGGACATGGTTTAGGGACACTGGCAGTGTCGGGTTAATGGCTGCACTTGATGATCTTGAAGGTCTCTTCCAGCCAAATCATTCTATGATTCTATTGAGCAGACTCCTGTCTGGAGAGAAGGTCAGAAGGCTGAAGGCTCTCCATGCACATGCAGCCAAGGAGGCTTTGCTGATGAAACAGCAGAGCAGGGGTGCCACCTCACTCAGCTCTTGTTAGAAATAAAAATAATTAAAGCGTGTTTCCCCTGTTACTATTCACCAGAGACTGGCAGGGTCAGTCGGGCTTCCCTCTGCTCTTCTGTCCCAGAAATCACCCTTCACAGGCTGGCTTTACTGTTAGCCCTGCTGCTTAAGGTCAAGTTCCCACAAGCAGCACTGGAGTTGCACAGGGCCAGGGTATTCTGGTTTCAAAGGAAAAAACAACCCCCCCACAATGAAAACCAAACAAAATACCATTGCAGTAACAATAAAAAACCCCAGCAGATTCTGACAGCCACGGCAGGAAAGGGGGAGAGGGTACAATTTTCTCTTTCATTTTTGCCTTTGGCAAGGATTCCAGTGTACATTCATTCCTTTAGGCAACACATCTTGAGATGCTCAGATGAAAGAGCCCACCTAAATGTGAAAGATTAGACCACTGCAATTATCCCATGGGCCTAGAGGGCCAGATTCACAACACGGGCTGAAGGAAATTTAACAGCTCCTTTTAATGACCCAGCCATAGTTTATGGAATCCCTGCATCCAGAGGAAGGTTGTCTGATGAAAAAGTGCTGCAGCAAAAGAACCAGAACAGGAGCTGTATTAAAGACTGGAGATGGAAAATGGGCACATTCAGTTTTAATGGAGAACTAGGAAACACACTAAAAAAAAAACAAAACAGTTTGGAGAAACTCCTGAAGATATCAGATGACATTCACAAACAGGCTTGTGAGAACACAGTACAAAATCTTAGCCCTAGTAAAACATCTAATTTTGACTCTTTAAAGAAATGTTTCATTAAAAATGTTTCATTTTAAAGTGTTGCTGAATGGTGAGGTTTTGCTTCATGCTAACATTTTTTCAATCAAATGCTGGTCTACAGATAAAAATCTAAACAGAAACCACTCTGAAGGAAAACATTTCAAATAGCATAAAATATTTCCTTCCCTTTTGTTTGTTCCCTTCCTTTGAAAGTTTTAATTGCATTGAGAAAACAGCTCTAAGGTTTCTGCCTATTTTTATCTTATTCTTTTAACTCACCTACCAAACATGCAGATGAAAATCTGATTCACGTCAGAGTCTGCTCAGCTCCTGCTGTGACACAAGTGGTGCAGGAACACAAAGATCAGAACTTGTTCCTACCTTGCCCACTGCAGCAGTGAGCAAAACCCCAGTAAAGAGAGAAAAGCAGAAAGCACCTCCTGGCAGTGCTCTCATTCACCTTCCTCCTCTACAGCCACCTTAAGGTCTTTTTCTTACTTTGGGTGACAGATCCCTTGCTCTTAATTATCTTACAAATCATCTTTTTCTGTTTCTTTCCTCCGTGGACTTCTTGGACATTGTTAATATGATGGTGGTCAAGGAAAACCAGGCCAGTGTTCTTTTTTGTGTCCTTCTGGAGGTTCCACAGACACCTACCTTCTCCAGCAGCTTCCACTTAGGAATGCTCTCCTAACAGTGCTGGTACAGGAGCCATCAAGGACAGTCACCACTGAACAGACAAAGAGGGGGCTTCATGGAAGCTGAATATCAAACTCTCAAACCTGCCCAAAGGATTCAGGGAGAGCTGTGAGGAAGACTGCTGGAGGGTGACACCAGCAGAGGCCTGCACTCTGGTGGCCTGTTCAGTTCATGCACTGAGAGCCAGACATAGGGTTACCTGAGAAAATATGGTTTATTTGTTTAAAGAATAAAGACACTGCTTTTGCAAAAGCACCATGGCTTTCTCAGTTGCCAGCTGGTTTTAAACAGCTGCTTGGACACAGATGGAAAACACTCCTTTAGGAGTCCTCATTATCTGTGCATCCAGCAACAAGAGAGAACTGAGCAGGGCTTGTAGGACTGCACAGCAACTGAGAGCACAGTTCCCAGTCCCCCAGAGGGAGGGGTTCCTGGGTCTCCTTCACAGCAATTCTCCCATTGCCTACCCTGCCTGCTCTGCCCAGTCCCAGGTCAGATGGTCAGCTCACCATTCAGGTGCTCACTTTGGGTTTTGTTGTCATTGTCAATTTTCACCCAGCCAGTGCTATTCCTACTATGGCAGACAGCTTCTTCCCTGAGTGTCTAAACTCGGCTGTGAGGGACTGAATTGCTTAGAAACAGATGTGAAACTTGGCTGCAGGAAAGGTCACCTACTGAGCCTGGTATGACTGAGGAAGACAGGAAAGGATACTAGTTCTGAGAAGGAAGCTATAAAACCCCGTGGGCTAGACTGATACCTTCATCCAAGCAGGATAACAACTCAGTGTCCAAATAGCTCTTTGGCTCCCCAGTGGGGCCATTCTAGAGTCAAGTATTATGCCATGTGAGTAGAATAGGGCAAGAGGGTTCAAAAGAAGGGACAGGATGAGCTCTTATGCCACGACTCTAAGTGGTTTTCTGCCTTCCCCTGACTGAGCCAAACACAATCGACTCAAAGAAAGGCTCCAGTGATGGCCCTGTTCCACGTCAGACTTCTCTCTTCCAGCAGCAGTCAGTGTTTTCATCACATACTCACAAATCTTTGCTGCAAAATATACCTTCTACATGTGGAGTTTCTAAACTGTGACATAAGTTATTAGCAATCACAGTCCAGTCAAACTGCTCTATGCCCAGCTGAGCCTAGACCTCCTGGTCTTACTGGACGAAAATAAGATGTGAATGTCTGTTCTAAAATCCCTGCAAAGACATTAAATCAGGGTCAGATCTTTGCCACCTCTGCAGGCAAGAGAGGCTCTGTGTACAACAAAAGAGCTGTGACTAGATTTTAACCCACCCATAAATGTGTGAAATAATCCTTGGAATGATTTGGTTGTGTAAAGCACCAAGACTGACTGGGCAAGGAAACCAAATTCAACATTTTTTAAACCCACAACCAGCATACCTAGCTCGATAAAGACAGAAGAAAAGCCAGAAAGAAAACAGAGCTATCGAAAGAGTGAGCACACGAAGTACAGAAATGAGAAATTAAAGCTTGGTGTCATCTGCAAATTTGCTGAGGGTGCCCTCGATGCCCTGTCCAGGTCATTGATGAAGGTGTTAAACAGACCTTGGGTGCCTGACAAAGACACTGAGCTCACTCAACTTCTAAATGCCCTCCTGACAGAGCATCCATAACCAGAGATGCACAGGGGGCTTCCCTCCATCTGCTGAGGGAGGATGGAGCCCTGTGGAGGGACAGCACCTAGCAGGGAGCTGCTGGCACTGCAGCCTCTCGTGGGCAGCCTTTGGAGAGAGGGAATGTGGGTAGGCATGGAGCTCTGTCAGTCTGCCTTCCAGCAGGTCATGTCCTTGCATCATAACCCCAGCCTTCTTCAGATTCTTAGCATCTCTGAGGACCCTAAAGCAGGATTCCACTCCAGATGTACATGACAAAGCTTCCCACACCAAAGAAATGTAAATGAAGGTTACAGTACCATGAATAAAATCAGGCCAAGGTTTGCTGCGTATCCAGGAATCCGGTCGATCCACGTCAGCTTCTCCTTTTCATCCTGTGACAGAACACGAGAGAGCAACAGCCATTGCAGAGCTGCACAGGAACAAATTACAGTGTCAGCTGGGGTGGAAAAACATTCTCAGTCCTCCTCCTCGTGTTGGAAATTTGAAAATGTTTATAAGATGTAGACACTGATATTTTAAAGCAGGCGTTAATGGGAAAGAGTAAGAGAGTAAATAAAACATCTAGAAAATATCTCCAAAAGTAATTAAACTGTCATAAGTAACTGATTTTAATATTTGAAAAAAACGTATTCAGCTCTTACTGAATGTCATAGTTTCAGGAGAAAGGCCTGAGATTCACTTCAATTTCCATTTAGGCAAAAGAAGATTCAGCCACTTGTTTTGAATTGCTTGTAAAATTTTACAGCAGCAGTCACAAAAACAAATGCTTACTGCCATGAAACCCAGCTGCTTTGCCTAGTGCTTCCCTTAGCCAAATGTGGTCCCTAAAACAGCTCTTCCAAAGTCACTCCAATCCTTCTCCTGGAGCTTGGTCTACAGAAGAGAGAATCTACCAAGGCAAGCCCCATCCACGACCATCTCTAGCAGCATCTACACCTAAATAATACGTTTGAAAGTGTATTTGTGTAAGGAACACAATTCCCTCCTCTCAAAATAGGTTTCTTTAAATGAGGATGTCATGACATTATTATTCCTTTCCCTGCTACCTGATTGGAAACAGATCTCCGGAGCAGCTGCTACGGCCCTGACACGGGCCACTCTGCCTGCCACACGGCAATGCCTGGGAGCCATGAGGATGCCCGAGCAGCATCCCTGGCACTGCCCTTCCCAGCACCAGCCCCTCCTCTCTCAGCACTGAACTTCAGAGACAATACTGCTGCTCCTCGTGGTACTTTGAGAGAAGCTTTCAGGCTGCCTTATTCACTTACAAGTAATGACAAAAGGCTGGAGGTCTGCTGCCACCGTAATTTAAATTTGTAAAGCTAGGCCTGGTTAATTAAACACATAAATTACATTTGTTCAGAAATAAAACGGAATCCATCCTTTCTCTGCTGTATTTAAAGCTTATTTTGCCTTTGATAAGCATCTCCATGCAGCTAGTGCAACACAGCATATTGCAGCACTGGCTGTGTAAATGGCATTAAGGTGCTTAGTCTTTACATCAGCTTCTTGATGTTTACATATGGTTCAAGTGAAAACTGGCAGCACTGCTTTTTCTGCAACGACAGCTTAACATATGGCTTTACAAGTATGAATTATTTATGTAAACTTGAAGCCATTCAGAGCATTACCAGAAAAACACTGTAATGTACACAAACAATATGGTTACATCTGTAGCCATAAATATTCCTTGTTTATCTTTGTAGATGATTAATAAATCATAATGAGCCTGATCCCGAGGAGGCAAGGGCCAGGTGTATGAATGCTCCTGGACATGTGGTGGGGTTTCAGCAGCTGACTGCAGTGGGACAGGGCCTCTTGCAGCCAGGACCTGGGCAGGGGAATGTCACTCTCTAAGCTCGTGGCATGAGGGGACACCCTGGCTCCTGATCACTTTTAGTACTGTCACTTCTGAGCTTTCTCAAATAATGAAGTGTCCCACGTGGCTTTAAAATATCTTACAAAAATACAGCACCACTGCTCCAACAGTCAATATGGTTTCACACTTCCTTGTGTAAGCTGAGAACATCTGACAGAGAACTTAATGGAATATAATAAATGCAGAACATTTTAAAACAAATTATCCAGCACAGTTTTTCAGGAAAAAACCCCACATCTACTACCTGTTTCCATAATTCAACACCATTTTAATACTGGCAGTGATTTTAAAAGTTTCTCTCTGTAAATTATTTTAAGACTTATCTTCTCCATACAGTCCTTTTACAGGGTGTCAGTTACACAACCAGACACCCAACTACTTGCAGCATCTCTCCCTAGAATATAAAAAAGTCTAAAATTGTTATCTTTTGTAACCTCAAGTCCATTTCCCTCAGACATAAAACTGTTTACCTGAACTTCATCTGTAAAATCACTGTTGTCATCATTATTCACTCTAATATAAGCAATGGGCCCAGGGGAACCAGTCCGGTTGGCAGCATTGCAATTTGTAAAGCTTAAATTACTAATCTTTATGG
Source organism: Ceyx melanurus (assembly GCA_024611195.1). NCBI lineage: Eukaryota > Metazoa > Chordata > Aves > Coraciiformes > Alcedinidae > Ceyx > Ceyx melanurus. The sequence goes on from JANHGL010002977.1 coordinate 5,912, forward strand.
GGGAGTTTCTTAGCAACGTTGAACTGCCTTGTTAATTCTCCCAACTGCAGGTATGAGCTCCTCTAAGGTGAAGGGAGCACAGATAACAAGTTGAACTGAGCAGATGGTTTCATCTAGACTCTGAGGACAGCTTTCCTTTCTGTGTTTCCTTGAAGCTGGCCTGGCCCAGCTCAGGGTCAGTGTCCTAGACTGAAGAATCCAGGATGAAGCTCTTGCTGCTGCCAAATCCATCACAACATTCCCAGTGAATTAATTCACTCCGTTCCTAACTCAACGAGGCAGCATCTCACCCCAAGGCTTTGGCATCACACACTCGCAAGCAGATTCTGCATTGTCTTACCCCACGTGAAGTCCCAGAGAGGGGGAGAGCAGCCCTGCAGCACATTACCAGCCTCCTCTGGGTGCAATTCCAGCCAGCCTACCCAGGCTGCCAGCAGCACCAACAGCACAGTGCACTGCTGTGAATTTCACTAACCTTTCAAAGCGGGTAATTAAACGATTGAGAAGAGGGGATGGGATTAAAGGGGATGTGGCTGTGCTGGATTCTTCCCCTGACTCCAGAGCATTTATTAGCAGCTGTAAAAGGTTTGTTCAGTTTGTATTCTCAAATCTGAGCGTGCTATAAATACTGACAACTGGCTGCAGAACACAAGCTAGAGAGGCCAAGTGCTGCCAACACCGTACAGATGACGTGCAGAGGAGATCTGGGTGTAGTCAGCAAATAAAGAGTAGCTCTCGTGGATGATGATGGGGAAGTTTATACTGAGCAAATAATGATCACCCCCAAAGCCTCACACACACCCTGCCTCTCCCCAGCAGGACTGGAGGGGTACAGAGTGGTCAGTGAACGCCAGAAGGCAAAGACAGAAACCAGAGGTCAGTGGGGTAGGAGAGTGATGAGAGACACATTTTGATCACTTCATCTTTTGGTGATTGTTTTTTTTTCCTTGAAAACAAGGCAGTAGTGACACTACACAGAACTGACAGGCACATCTTCAGTGCTTTCCAGCAAGACAACTTAATAGAAAGTTATACAGATCTCCCAGAGCTAAACATGGAGAGCAAAGTTCCTATCACTTTAATTCCAAATCCCTTCTGACTTCCAAACAGGGAAAGAGTAACTACCCACACACTAGACTGCACTGGGTAATGCTTATTGGAGCTGTATACATGTGCTAAAGCTGTACAGAAAACACACAGACCTCCAGGGAGCTCCTTCCTACCAGCATTAAGAAATATTATTAAGAAATAGTTGTGTTGGTAGTTGGCATGAAAACACAGATCTATTGAAAGTTGTCTCCAGATGCCTGAGTCAGGATTAATATAAAACAAGTAAAAAAAATATAAATCAGCCTTCTAATGCATCAGGTTAGAAAACCTCTGCTTTCACATCCAGCAAGAGGTGAGGGCTGTGTTTATGGCAGTTGTTCACACATGGATGGGTGCTGAGCACAGACCTCAGCGAAGTGAACTTGCTGCATGGTAACAGGACTATAGATTCATTTGAATAAGAAGATGGAATCATTCCTTCAGAAATAAAGCAATTTCATTTAAGTCCAAATAAGAATGAACAAATTAGCAACAGATTAAGCATCTGGAACCTTTAAAATAATTTGAGCAAATGTGCAGTATTATTAAGAAAAGATGTTTCTTCTATTGGGATTTATGTCTAAAATTTATTTCACCACAGATGAGCTTGATCAGGCCTCAGGAGAAAAGCCAAAAGAGAAGAGGTTGCTGGTTTGCTCAATAAACGAAGTATTAGTTCTGTGTTGTAAAGAAGGTGAAAACTAGCACTGTGCTGATGCTGCCAGGCCTTGCTGTGGGTGGTTGGTCAGCTCACCCCAGACCTGCTTCAGAGGGGTCTGCAGGTGACACGACACTGACAGCTGCAAAGGGGGCCAGTGGGCTCAGTGAACTCCTGATCTCCAGCTCTGCTCTTCAGAGCCCCAGACAGCTGTCAGCTCCCCCTTTCCCCCTCTCACCCCAGGAGATGAGCCCGAGATGGGTGCTCTTCAGACACAGCACCCACACACCCCCCTTTCTGCAGGGGTGCCAGGGCTGCTGCAGCAGCTCAGAGATGCAGCCAGTGTGGGTCACCAGGCCTTCTACCCAGTGTCCCCAGGGTGGTGAGCAGGGGGAAGCTGCCCCAGCAGTCACAGAGCAGCTCTGGCATCTTTCCTAGCCCCATGGATTGCTGGTGCTCTAGGAATGACCCAGACACCAAAAGGCCTCTGTCACAGAATGCCTGAAGTGCACATTTTTCCATCCTTGCCTTGTACCAAGACAGGTATTGCCCTGCCTGCCTCCCCCTGGAGACTTCTCTGGAGTCAGGAGCACGAATCTACCCAGCAGAGCCCCCAGGAAAGCTGCCTGGGGCTGTCCACATCATCCTATCTTGACGGGCTTCTTGTGGTCCCACCTCTCCACACGCACTAACTGGCCTCAACTCAGAGAGCCTCCTGTACCCACCTCACTCTCCACCATCAAATCCCACTTCAGCTGCAGACACCAGCCTCTGCCTGTCTTTGCAAACATCTTCTCTGCTCCCTCTTCTGCCCAGCCTTGCTCCTGGAATCCCAGAGCCCCTGTCATCACAACAGACAGACATCTGACTGGTTCCCTCACTGCTCCTCTTCGCTCATCCATGTTCACCTGCCTTTGTCTTCACTTAAATCTCTCATTCGCAGGGATGGTGTTTCAGCACAGAGGGCTGTGGAATACTCTGTGTGCTTCCACAATGTCTGTCCAGTTCATCATGGCAGGAAACTACCCCTTTCCTTCTCTGGAACCTCGGGGAGATGATAAGGATAATGAAGAAGATGAACAAAAAAATCCGAATAGTTCTGAACAGGTGGCAATGAGAAGTTAGGCTTCACAGGCACTTAAGCTAAAAAGAGCAATAAAAGACTTGTAATTTTTTTTCCTCCAATGAAAGCTTTATAGCATGAAAAGAAAAAAGGAGGGAGATATGTCCCAAATTAGGATGAAAAGTTAAAATGTTTGTTTTCAAAAGTGTTTTTAATTACTGTCAACCAAACGTTTTACGTCAACAACTTAAAATATTTTGTTTTGATTTATTCTATTTATAAAACACTAACATAAATTGCTTTTTGAAAAAAAAAAAAGTATTTTAATAACAGCAGTTGGAAACTCCTCACTCTATAAAAGTTGAGCTAAGATATTTCATTAAAACCAAAACATGTTTGCAAAAAAATAACTTCAGTAAACAATATTTTCCAGGGGAGAGGTGTGTCAACTCTACACTTTTTTTTTTTAGCAGCTCTGTTCTCAGTTTTCTTTCAGCACAGGGGTATTTCTGGAGTTTGTGAGTACCCTGCTGTTAGTGCTGATCATGTGTGCTGTGTCAGGAGACTCCCTGGGGCCAGGCCCCCTGTGCAGCACTGGGTCCCTTATGGCCTGGGAAAGGCTGTCCTGCACCTCACTGGTTGTCCCAAAGCAGACTGGCCCTGAGCTGTCACTTCTGCTGTTTCTGTCTGGGCAGAAAAGCAGAAGACAGGTAGGGGATGGCAAGCAGAGAACAGGTAAAAGGAAGCTGAGGAGAACTTGCAAAGATCTGCTCCCAAATCCAGGCCATACATGGTGGCAACATACTGAGGAAAACTTCAGCATTTGGAAATGCAGATTTGTTTTCTTAGAACATTTTCCCAATTTTTATCAGGCTAGAAAAGTAATCTCTGCATCATCACAACCTATGTCTGTATAGAGGAGCCTGAGAGCAAAAGTCTGTCTCATGCAGTCATAGGATCATTCAGGCTGGAAAAGACCCTTGGGATCATCAAGTCCAACCAGTTAAAGAGACCAAGTATTCTGTTTTTATCATAACTATTTTGGAAGAGACCTCCTGTCAAACACTTGCAATTAGAGAGGGATCACACAGTGATAAAGCCGATCTTCAGGTTCTGTGGATTCAAAGTTCTATGCCATGTCACAAATGGAAAGGCCCCATTAAGGCTGAAATTCATTACATGCTCTGAACAGAGTCAGTCGTCGTGTTTAAATTCCAAGATGGAACTTCTGTGTTTGACTTCAGGTTTTTAAGTAGTTAGCAGTTTCATGTAACAGGCACCATCAGTAATTCAGTCCTGTCAGTCTGTCAGTGCAAGAGTCCTGAGCAGTCAGTAGTTCACCTGATAAAGTTCTGCTCACTGGCAGTCTCTGATTCAACTCAAAAGGAGTACACTGGGACAAATCCTCTGCCTGCTGGGACACATCTTGCTAATCCATAAGCAGAGATACAAAAACCTCAGTTGTGCTGCAGGTTCCTGCCCATCCAGGACAGTCCAGAAAGGCAAAAGGCTCCACAGCTCACCTGGCAGGTGCCTTTGTTCCCTTGCAGGTCCGACAGTGGGATCTGAACTGTGTGCTCCCCACTCCTGGGGGGATCCACACTCTGCCCTGCCTCTGCTCTCCTTTGCCAGACAATACTGGGACTCATCTGAAAGCATCTCCCTGACTTTGTGTCTTCATAGTTAGCAGAATCTGTGGCCTGAAGTGACAAGCCTGTGAGGAGCCTGTGCTCAGATGGCATCACCACTGCAGCGGTTGGTACACCTGGCACCTTTGGGAGGCAGCACTGTGAGCTATGATTTCACACCTCAGCTGCAGCACATCTCTAGTCCATGCTGAACAGCTTGCTAACACCCATGTGAACAGAGAAAGTGTCCTGTGCCTAAAGCCTACCCCAGAAAGCTGAAGAGTCAGCACTGTGTTAATTGCAGCAAGAAGTCTCTTTTCACACGCTCAGCTCGTAGCTCATCAATCTGCTTTAGCACTGCACTTCCCAGTCCCACCAGATTTAAGTTCCTCCATAAACCCCACGGCATATCCCCAGAGACCACGAGCTCCTGGACAGCCTCAGCCTCACCAAGGTGAGCAGACTCTGGTAGCCCAAAACTGAACTTTGGAGAAGGAGGAGAGTCTTTCCTCTCTGCCACAGAGATTACAGGGAGGAACATCACTGCTGACATCTCCCCACGACAGGTAAACTGGAAGCCAGCCTGTGGGAACCTCAACTGCCACCACAGCAGGAGCTTGCTACCTTAGCTTGCCAGGCATGGAGACTGGCAAAAATAGCTCTACTTGTCCATGTCCTTCAGGTTGCTGTTACGCAATGGTAATTTTTACCTCAAGAAAAGTCTGGTCAGTCTTCAGACAGAGGGAGAAATTCATTTCTGTACACTTTGGCATCTCTGTTCAGGTCCTCCACTGTGACAAACAGCAGATGCTATGTGATGCTTCCTAGGGTAAATTTTTCTTAATGCCCTCGTGCTGGGACCTCAGACTGCCGAGTCTCCTTCTGCAGCTCTCCAGCAAGGGCTCTGAGGGAGGAATGGCATAATCAAGCCCTTAATCAAATTTATTAAATGCTGGTGATATACAGCTCAATTAAGGAATACCTCTCCGTTCCATAAGAGCCTTTTACATTCACTATAAAACATTTTATTCCTCAACACATAAAACTTACTGTATGCACTGCCACCTGTCAGCATTAGGCACTAGCCTTAGAAATGAGAATGGGGTAATTAAATCTGCAAGCTACTGCTGATTTAATAATGAAAAGATAATGCTAATTGGCCGAAGGACTTTCAAGCAACTATTGGTCACACTGGGAAACCCACAGCAATATTGTAATCTGCTAGCTCCTAAAAGCAGGGTTTTCCTTCTCTCTTCTGCTGGTACAGTACTTCCCTCAAGTGGTAAATGTATGTCTGCCTGGAAGTTGCTTCTTGCTCCCTGTATGATTTACAATGAAAGAATTGCTTGTCAGACAGCTCCCTAGCTTGTCTTTCCAAGGAATCATTCTCTTTTTTTGGTGAGGTATCTAAGGCAGAGAGACAGCACAGCATTCCTCCCTCCTTTGTTCCTACAGAGAGAAGCTCATTCCTCCCTGTGTGGAAGTATCAGCATCCTGAACCAGGGTGGAAGGGACACACTGAGGCAGTCCAGTGAGCTCTGAAAGTCACACTTACCTATGGGCACAGGAGAGCTGGCTCTTGCCCCTGTGATACCCCACCCACCTGTGCCAGTGGCTCTGCAGCCTGGCAGGGGGGTGGGCACATCTTCACCTCAGAGGGTCACAGTCACTGACCACACAACAGAAAGGCCAAAGCACCCTAAAAATGGTCCTGCTCCACTTGTTGCCTCTCAGGTTCATATTTTTGAGCAGAGCTCATCCTTTCAGTCCTTGCAAAAGAAAAGAAAAGGGACTGCCACCCTCCACAGCTCTCCTCTTAGCAGCCACCTCTGCTAAATACCTGGGCTCCACCAGCATCAGCACAGGGCATCTGGTAGTGACTGGAGGTTTCTCTTCCCTATAAAACTGCAGCCAACACACTTGCCTGGCTTGGCAGGGAAATGCTTTGGCATGCTCTACAGACTCCAATTATTTTTCAGCTGAAATAGAGCATAATCCTTGGTGAGCCTGCTAAATGATGGGCCAGTCCTCAGGGCTGTCCCACAGCTGGCTTGGTGCTGGCAGAACAGCACCCTGGCTGTGCACAGCTCCAGGAGCAAGGGGAGACCTGGGGAAAGCTGCCTGCTCTCAGCTCGGGGCTCTCCAGATCTCCAGGGCAGGCCTGCCAGGGTTTGTTGTTGAACTTCCATCCAGCTGGGTGGGTTTTGTTTTGCTGCCTGATTTTTCAGCCTCCTGTACTTTCACCAAAAGCCCTCCAGGGCTTTAAAGCACTGCTAGTTAAGGTGAAAGATAAACACTGTCAGCTAGAGCTGTGTATACACCACTCCATCATGCTTCCTGAACAGAAGCGATGCACTGGAAGCTGCTTTTCACCGGTTAGAAAGGCAATATTCCATCTTTATTTACATAATCTGCCATGCACCAGCCTCTGTTACATCAGTCTGTGCATCCCAGCAGCTTTACATTCTCACTGCCTGAACAATACAGACTGAAAGAGCAGAGAGTCTGGGGCAATGTATTAATAATTGACTCCACTCTCAATAAATTGAGTTGTACAATACCCAGCTGACATCAACAGGAGAAAAAGTTGACTTGAGTAACCTGGTAAGAATTCAAGTTTATCTATTACCTGAAATACCACAATGTGAAGGAGCTTCCAAACACAACGCCATTTTATCCCTAAATTAAGTGAACCGTGAAAGTCAACAGATCATCAGGAAAATGTTTTTCAATTAGGCACAGTAATAGCTCCAGAAGTTGAGCAGTTCAAACTGACTTCTTTAGCTCTCTGTGCCTGGAGGATGTGGAATTTCAATCTGCATGGGATGGACACCCAAAGGAATTTGACATAAACGTAGATTATTTCTTTAAAATCACAGACAGGATTGCAGTGTGCATCAAATAAAAAACTCTTGGCAACTAGCTTAACTAGCTGTTGTTTCCACAGCCAATTTGTGTAAATTTTGTCCCAAATCTGGGCTTCTGTTTTGACCTTGGAGATTAATAGTATGAAATTTAAACTATAAATATGCTCAACAGAAGGTAAAAAATATATGGCAAGATATAGGAGTGTGTCACCAGCACACAGGAAGGGGAAAATACTCTAGTTTTTCTTAGCCTCAAGTATCTGCATTAAATTAAAACCCAGCAGACTTCTGGAGATTTATTTTTCAAGCAGAGACTTTGCTGCAACCCTCTGGCCTGTTGTTACAGCCTGTGGCTGGGTACAAAGGAAGACATCTGCAGTAACTGCAGCCTTAAGGACTAATACTTCATTACTCGGGCAGAACTCACATTAATTTCAAGTAGTGATGAACAGAATAGTAGGAATGAGCCCTTTCATTCAGTTTAATAGGAAAGAGGCCTGCACCACCTCTAATGTCGTCAGTAAGCAGCTTAGGCCTCAATCCACAAAAAAAGCAGTTAATTTAATCTGTAGTCAGGACGCTGAGGCATGTGCTCAAGCCCCAGTGACATGATTAAAGAGCACGTTTCAGCACTGTCCCAGAAAGAATGATTCCTGCAGACAAACCTCAGTGAGGAATACAGCTAAAACCAGAGAGCACCCTCTCTCCCCTAGTTTCCAGGTTCAAAGCTCTCTCCTGAAAGAGACCACTAAGGTTATTTTGGCAAGAGTCTCACGAGCATAAGAATCCTTTGTCATTAAAATCCTGTCTCTGATCTGCTCTGCTTGGCCTTCACCCTTCAAAATGAAACGTATCCAGTAGTCTAAACCACCATTTTGAAGCCCAGAGCAAACATGTTTGATTAGAAAAGGCCAGCAGTGGGTTCATGTACCTGGAGCAGGGGAGGCAGCTGGAGGAGCAGGCTGTTGGTCTCTGCCTGCTCTGCAGGGCACTGGCAAGTGAAGCAAGAAGCTGCCACCTTCTCAGGAAGGACAAAGGACGGCCAAGGAGTCATGGCCACTCGTGCTCCTGAAGCCCCCTGAGCAGGTGACTGGGCAGCCCCAGGCTGAACCGCGGCCCAGCAAGGCCGCTGCTCTCACAACTGCCCGGGCTTGCTGACAAGCCCTGTCCCTCACAGGCTGCTGGAACTCAGCAAATTCACACATCCGAGTAAGATCGCAGGGAAAGGCCATGTCAGCATGCCTTTTGAAAATACAAATTCTGCTTCTGGATACTCTGGTATAAAACTGGTGTAGCCCAGAACTCAAATAAAGATGAAAATACTCAGAATGGCAACGTCTGCCCTCCAAATGGGATTGACCCAACGAGCTACCCAAATACAGGCACACCAAGGAGAATGACAGCTCCCTGCAGTCACTGCCACCAGTGTCCCCATTCACCTTCAGCCACTCTCCATTTTTCATTTCCAAAGGCTAATGATGCACTAAGCTGGGTAAAAAAGACAGAAGATCACACGTTACATTTGCCTCCTGCTATCCTATATGCTTGGAAAGTGAGGTTCTTTGTCAAAGTAAAGCAGTGAAAGGGGCTGGAAAGACACAGGCCAGATTAAGAAATAGGAGATCAAAATCGGTGTTTTTATCACATTAATAGTAAGGTCCAATAAATGATAAGAAATAATTCTCTAAATAGTAGTGATGAAGGAACTCTGGGTTTATTCACTGCTAGTTTACAGCTCTGATTGTTTAAATTAGTATCTATGACCAATTATCTTTGTTCCTTCTACAGAGTGACAGCTAAAATAAAAATAATTTTTTCTTTAGTTCATCTTCTCAAGGACTTGCTTACTAAAGAGGTGGGTTCCAACATGTGAAGTGGTTTTTCAGTCCTTGTGGGAGATTTGCTTATGGAGAACTGAGCAAGGAACCAACTAGTAGCAAGAAGCAGTGGTTTATGCTTTGCATTACTTTATCTTTGCCTGTACCTCCCTTACACGAGACCTTTAATTCAGTTGTTAACTGAAACAGTGGTTCAGTAAGAAATATTTCTTTCTTTTGTTTCGATTACCAGCTGAATTAACAATTCAAGTAACTTATTCTGCCACCGTCACATTTAAAATAAGCTAAAGGCAAGCTAGAGTGCCAGATTCTATTCTTCCCATGGTTTTCTCCAAGTAAGGACAATGAGCCAAGAGAAGCCCTTTTTTTTCTATAAAGAACATTTTTTCTTGAGAAATATGTAGAATGAGCTCTTCAGTTTCCTGCCAAATAGGAAAGATAAGCATATATATGGTGTTGCATCATGCTTGTCAGATCAGCTGGCCATTTAATGAAGAGGAGTCGGGGCCTGATCCCCCTCTCCCAGCAACGACTGCAAAGCTCCAGTGAGAGCTGCTCTGGCCCCAGCTGCCTGTTCTCAGGCACAAGACCAATTTCATTTCCTGACCCCTGTGCATTTCCACTGAGAACCTTCCTCCTGCACGGAGAGGAGCAACTTATCAGAAGACTGCAAACAACAACACCTTGTTTAGTCTCCATTCTGAAGATTCTTTACCCTATTCATTAACTATTTCTACATCCACATCTCCCAAGCTGCAGTGCACTGAACACAAACAGCCACCACCACCAACTGCTTTAGAACAAAACCTGCACCTGCCACATCTGCATCCATGTCCTCAGACACTTATATCCACACATGCACACCCAACTGTCCCTGCTGCAGGACAAAGCAGCCTGTCCATAGACACGGACTGCAAGCCCTTGGTGATGTCTCCACAAATATTTATCTCCACAAATATATATATCCACAATAATTACTTCAACCACATAATTGCAGGAATCAGTCCTTTAGAAGTTATTAAAGTTCATTAGGACTTTGTGTCTGTGCATTTGTTACCTAACCCAGGGCATTCCATGGAAGTGTTTCAGCTCCTTTAGGTTTAAATGAATTCTCTGAAATAGCAGAACCTTGGGGCGTTACTGTGAGAGAAACTTCACACCAATCTTTTATGAAGTCCTCTGAGCCCTCACAGTTTCTTTCCCACTCTCAAAATAACCAATAAAATATTTATTAAAACAGCCTGCACCACACAGGGTTGTGCAAGCTCCAGTTCTGTCCTTTGCCTGTTACAGTAGCATCAATACCCAGCCAGGATCTGTATGACAGCTATATGCTAGAACACAAACCCCACTGGGCACGTGCCAGCTCCGTAACACTCTCTATGGCCAGCCTCATCAAGCTGATTTGGAATCTGGGTGGAGTGACTCAGATGTTTACTGGCCTGGCAGGTGCTGGGCATCTTCCCTGCTCATTAAAGTTAATGACTTCAACAGCAGCCAGGGAAAGCTGTTGCAGTGGCTTTCCTCTGAACAGATATTCCCAAGTTATCATTCAAGAGAGTCTGGGAGTGGTGTCGATTTTCCTTCACAATCACAAAACCAGCCCATAACCAAACCCCTGTCCCTTCACTGCAAAAATGACCCAATTATCTTCACAGGGGCTGCTTGTGGGAGTCAGGCAAGAAAAAAAAAAAACCGCACTGCACGCAGAGCTTTCCACATAAAAGCTCAGTTTCTTGCCATAAAACTAGTCACATCCTCGCCAGAACAGAGGAATTAACATACTGGAGACCAGCCAGTAATTTTATAGAAATATATGCCTTTAAGTAAGCTCTAAATCAGTATTCTCACAATAGCTGCAGCTTTGGCATCATTTCTGTCCCAACAAGCCACAGCTGCTGAACTGGAGACTTCTGACTCCACATGAGATAAGCAATACGTTTTAGGCAGTTATGCCAGAGCCTGGCCTTTGATATCAGCACAGCACACTACAGTTGTTGACCAGCTACGCCCTAAAGATATGCCTTTAAATTACACTAATTAGCTAAGCACTCAGGCAAGCACTTCACAGGGACCTGCCCCATGCCATCAGAGTGCCAAACAGGACACGAGGAGCCCGAGACCTCACAGGCATCGGGGTGTTCACACACCCAAGCAGTCAGGCCTGAGCCTCAGCTACACGCAGGCTCCTACTTTGATGCCTGTCCAGAGGGCAGCTCTACACTTGCAGCATGGCAGGGAGCCGTGCCCTGGCTTCCACCCAGCAGGACAGCAGCATGAGCCAGACCTCACAGGAACCTGCACCTTCATCCTAACCCTCCCTGCAAAGCCTCTGGCCCCGTGTGATGCACAGGCATCTGAGGCAGGGAAGAGACACAGATTAAAGCCTCTGAAAACTGGGGAGAACTACCACAGTGTTCACTGCTCATCTCTCTAAACTCTCCAGGCCCTTCCACAGCCAAAGACAATGGCACATTTCCACAGTAAAGCACTGGATTTTTTTCCCTGCAGCAGGTCTCCTGCTCTCACAGCATCCTAAGACATTGACAACAGCCCCCTGAGCAGCACCTCCCAAACACAGGCTGAGGTGCAGCTTGCTGGAAATCAGAGACAGGATTGCAGCAGAATTACAGGCAACATGTGGACTGTTGGAGAAGTGCTCAGCATGCATTCAGCAGCCTGGGCATGGATGGTGGTCAGGGCTGCACAGCAATGCACATACTACACATTTCCCCCAGTTAACCAGAATGAAGTGTTCTGCCACAGGAATGTTTGCTCCCTGAGGAACTGTGTGATGGCCAATGGCAAAGTACTTCCATTTTAAATGAAGATTAGAAAAGAGATAGAGATGAGTCTGGGAAACTTTTCCAGAAGCTACTTAAATGCCTCAATTAACCAAAATATTCAACATTGCTTCAGAATTTAATATTCCTAAGAATCAGTTCGAAATACCTACATCAACTTCCAGAATAGGATTTTGTGTCCTGTAAGGACATTGGAGAAAGGCTGCACACAGATGACCCCAAAGTTCAAAGCAAATATTTTCTTTCGGCATGCTATTTTTCCATCCACGTTGGCACAAAATGTAATTGTAGAAAAAATATTCCAGGAAGGCCTCTCCCTTCTTGATGTCAGAAAGGAGTTCTTCCCCTTTTTACAGTGCTGAATCTTTACATTGTTCCTTATTTTCCACCTACAGTCTTAGCATTTTCACTGCTGCCTTTTCCCTTAATTTCTGTCTTATAATGCTGTGATTTCTGTGTCTCACTTAAGCAAGATAATCATTTAACACTGCATTACTACAAGAGTCTGATGTTCTACAGCATCAGTTATTGACTTGTTTCCAGATTTCACTTTTAAGTCAGAAAAAGCTGAACAGCAGCAGCTGTTTTATCTGTCTGTTAGAGTCTTTGATCCCTCTCTTGGAAGGCCCAGAACATCAAACATGTCCCTATGCAGACCGCTCTGCAGAGCTAACCAAGTGCTAACCACAGAGCCTTTCAATGGCTCTGCAGGGCTGTGTGACACCAGACCCCACCAGAGACCTGCAAGGCTGACTGAGAGCCCCCAGAAGTGCCTTCTGCAAACTGCCCATCAGAGAGAAGAAAATAATCCACAGTGGCACAAATCCATAATGACACAAAGCCAGTGTAAGTGAAAAGAGTGAGCCGCATCTTACTTGACTGGAATTTTCTCTCGTGATGGTTTTGTTTTTCAGCTTTTTCTGCAGCAGTTTGGTTTCATACTCTGGCCTGGGATGCTCCTGAAAAAGGAAAAACAACAACCAAATGTATGACTATGATCCAGAGAAAAAAGACAAAGTTGTAGTCACTTATTCACCATCCAGGGCATATATAAGTGCACACATGTGGTGTACATGTGTACTCTGTGCCTGCATGCCTACTGGGAATACACACTTAGCCTCAGTCCTGGCTGGACCTGGAGCCATGGAGCTGTGGCTGCCTCACCTCCCCAGGGCTGTCAGACCTGGCCCAGTCTCCTGTCAATAGCCTGTCCAGGGCTGCTTGCAAATCATACTTCTCTTTTCCAAATTAGAGCACAAGTTAAGTACAAATTTACCTGGATTTTAAAGAGAGCAGCTCATAAAAAAATTACAAATGCCATGTATCATGTATCTCCTCATTCCTGCCAAGTCCTGAATTCATTCAGAACCCGGAATCTGGATTTGCTGCCTCTCATAAAAAGGCCATTTCTACAGCATTGGTAGAAACTACAGTAGCACTGTACTGTAACTGACTTGTCTGCTGGTGACACTTCTGCTGAGTGCATTTGCTGTTCAAATTTGGTCTGATTAGCTTTCCTAGTAAGACATTTCCATGTCCTTTTAACTGCATTTTGTACACCTACGTCTGCACTGAGGAATCATTTGCTCTCTCTTCCCTGAGCAGCCAGCCCACCTCCTGGAACACGTGCACAATCCTGATGAGCACACTGCACAGGACTCTTTGAGCTGCCCCATCCTGATCACACATAGCTGGGTGTGAAGGAGCAGCTCCCCTGCTGTGCAGGGTGTGCTTGAGAACCAGCCCTGTCTGACAGGCAAGAGCTCTACCCTCAGGACAATAAGCTGGAAGGAGTTGTGATGTCTTGAAGAAGGCCAAATGTCCTTGTAGGGATAACTGTGCATCCCGTGATGCTGGAAGTTTGCCAGTACAGCTGCCAGACACTTATTGAAAACCATCTGAGCCAAGGTACTCTGAGGCCAAAAGAGCAGAAAGCAGAGTTCCATCCTGAGCACGAGGAGCCAAATCATGAAGCTCCCCCCAGACAGGGCTGGGGCTGACGTCAGTTGGAGCCTTTCTGGGGATGGTCTCCAGAACTTGCCTCCAACACACCGTGTGCATCCACTGCTCTGTGGCAGTGAGACTGTGCTGCTGCTGATCCTGCCTGCTAAGAACATCTGCAGACACCCAGCTGCAAAGCTGGGCACTAGCCCATCAAGATGTGGCATCACTGTGTGCCACTGTGCATCACATCTGTGTCACTTGCAGCTGACTGCTCTGCTCCAACGTTGGTAAAATACCACCTGCACTCTAGAAAAATCAGTGTCTGAGGCACTCCTGAGCTTTAGCTGTGCTGCCTGAGGCTCCATGTGGTGCTAAAGAATGGATTCCCCCTTGCCTGATGATGCTCCAGGGGACCCCTGGCAGTGGAGGCAGTCTAGGGCAGTGTGGCTGTGGACATCACCCTCTGTCCATCTTTAAACTGAGGGCACTCTGCATGGATTACAGAGCTGTTGCTCTCACAAACAGGGCAAAATCCTTTAAATTTGCCCCAGGGAGTCTGCTTTCTCAGACTGCTGCTGCCAAGATATTTACAAATAAACCATCTAAATGAATCTCTGGTGTGACTCATTTGAAGCAAAAGATTTGGCCCAGTGTGTTTAAAGAAAGCAATTTTACTCAATGTTTTATAGTCAAGAGTCCTCAGAGATTACACTGAAGGCATTTATTTAAAGATAATTCTCACAGGGTACTTCTCAGCTCCTCAACTTTTATGATTGTTTTCCTCCCTGTTATGGTGCCATAATTTCCCTTTCTAAAGAAATTGACAATAATAACTTTACTCTGTTTAGTCTTAAAACTGTTCAACCTTCCGAATTTCTCCCTTGACCCTTTCCTTCTTGCTCTGTTACGTGATCCTCTGCATTCCACTTCTAGATCCTTCTTGCCCAACCTGATCAGACACAGTTTCCCATTTTCCATCATAATTTCCAGCACTTGTAAAGATTTCACCCACACTGAAACATGGTGCTGGTATCTGTCTTAGGGATAAAAAAATCCTTATCTTTGTAAATCTAATGTGTAAAAGGTGAACGATACCTCATCTAGTTTTTCTAGCACTGGGTTCATCAAGTAGCCTGCAGAGCCAAGAGCTTGCTCTCCAGCCTCTCAGTCTGTGGTGTGATCAGCCAGAGCTGCTGCTCTCCCAGGTAACAGCCTGCACTCCCCACAGGACAAGCAGTGACTCCTGGTGTGCTCTGCACTTGGTCTGAGTCACAGCTTACAGACTCTGAGCTCTGGGTTATACTCTGAGGGTCACCAATGTCATAACTGGAGAGAGTGAAAAAGAAATGAATAATAAATGGATTAATTTATAAAGGCAAAATAGGGGAGGTTTTAGCTAGTCATCAGTGAGGGAATACCTGGGAGGTCTCCTTACACTAGCATCCAAGGAGAGAGCAAGGCACACCTAAGGCATCAGGGATGCACCACAGTCCTGGAAGCAAATCTTTCTTATGCTCTCTGTTCATATTACAACCACTGTCACAGGGAATTTCTGTTAGATATAATGAAGTAGCACGTGTATGACAAAGTATTTATTCTCTATCATTCTGCTACTGCACTCTGAACAACAACATGTGGGCATTCTCAGCAAAGAATGAGCTTCTGTTATGATATAACCCTTCACAACATTAATTATTGCAATTAGTGCTGACCAGTAAGGTACAGGTCAGGATTTCTTCAGTGGTACATGGGTACTCAAAACTCAATCAGCTGTAGGCATTTGGAAAAAGATAGCTATGAACTGCACTGGGCTGCACAACACTCATGAGAAATCTAGTTATCTAATCGTCAGCAAATTAGCACATGGAGAGGAAACTTACTTCTTCTTCCTCCAGGCCAGTGAGATCCCAGAAGTAGCTCAGTCTCATCTGCAAACGCTTCCATTGTTCCAGGAACATAGTAGCTTTAAAAATAAGCCAGCAGTTTTACAATGCTAAATCAACACAGTAAGGTGAGTCATTGTATTACTTATAAGCCCCAGCAGGTATTTGAAGCCCACTGTGCTAGGCCCTTATAAATAAGCACCAAGAAACAGCCCCAGGCCCAACTTGAAAGAAAGCAGAGAAGCCAAGTGTGGCAACAATAACTGCTGTCACTTCACAGATCAGCTGCAGCATGGACTGCCCTGACACTGACTGATTTCATACCTGCTGATGCCCACCCCAAGAACATCATCCTCAATTTACCATTATTCTAGAATTCATGAGTACAAAGCACACAAGAAAACAAAATCTAGGTGTAAATATTAATCTGTAACACCCTGACTGGCTAAAAAGGCTTTGCATTCAGTATTTCCAAGCAGCCAGATACATGTAGCCTGCAACTGAAATAAATTATTGACACCTATAAGGAAAATAAAATCTCTTCTTGCTCTTGACTTGGGGACACCTACCTGGCTTGGGGACACCCACTTTCAGATGACTACACTACCAAGGAGTAAAACACACTACAGCAAAGAAAGCTACACCCAGCAACCCAGCTTCCTTTGACTGCATCTGCATTTGGTGTCAGCTGTAAGATCACTGGAAAAAGTCAGGCTACTATTACAATAACCTGACAAGACAGAGTGTATTCAGTTAGCTGCAGGTATCTTCTGCACAAATATACTCGCATCATGTAAGAAATAAATACCATTTAAACACAGGGTTGGAGGTACGCTGAAGTAAATCCAGACATAAAGCAATTAAGCTGCTGTCTCTGCTCCCTCCTTACAGAAGAGAGGTCAAACAGAAGTTATATTTAACATGTTTTGAAAACTCAAGGGTTTTGAGATATCCTAATTACAAAAACATTTGGTTATTTTATAGAGTGCTATTACTCATTCTATTTTTACCTGTTACTCCAAAAGCCAGTTCCACATTTAGCTCTCCAAGAAAGCATTTGGCTAGATGCAGTAGCTGTTCAGCAATCAGCCAGTCTGCACTGACTTACACTGGTAGGAAAACAGGCCCACTACATCCAACTGTCCTGCTAAAAGCACATCTGACAGCTGGAATCCAGCACCCCAGAGCACTGGTGACATTAAGCACAAGTAGCCAGGCACTGCTCTGGGTTTTGTGAACATGGCCACCTGTGAACAGTGCTGCTGGAATCACAGATGCATCAACATCAGCTAGTAAAAGCAGAACCTCTTTCAAGATACTGACCGTGATAAGTCGTTTAGGCAAAGGAAGAAGGCAAGCAGCAAGTAAACTGTGGCAGCTTAGCTGCCAGTCTACTCTGGGACTGGCAGCAATCTGAAGCAGAAAATAACTCACTGTGAGAGTCTAAATTCATCCTCTTTTCCCACTTCTCTCACTCACAGTGCTTACATATTCTCTAGCTTCTGGGAACTGGTAAACTTCTCCATGTCATGACCTGTTGTGTCTGGGAATTCTTAAAACCCTGCAGCATCTGTGCCCAGCAGTGAGCTAGCAACCAGTCATGTCTGACACAGGCTGGGAACCTTCACTGGTGCTGGAAGTGCAGCACACCCCTTGCTGAAGGATGGCCACAACACAGTGGTAACTGCCTCCATCTCACACTGAGAATGAGCATTTCATTGTTGTGACCAATGAACAGGGAAAGAAAATCCTTTTAGGGTGGCAGGAACACCTTTCACTCCCCCACTAGAGCAATGAGGGCACACCACCAGCAGTCACTCAGGCACACTGCACACACTTCTGAGGGCAGAGGTGAGGCCAGAAGCAATTACAATACTACTGACTACAGAGCTTTCCTTGGGCTTTATGAAGTGTTTTGATATCCTTGCTGAGACAGGGTATATTTGCCATGAAAGAAACCATGCTTGTTTCAGTGGAGTACTTCAACATCCTATAACTGAGACAATAGTAGTGCCATTGTTCTGGGAATCTCATAAAGTTGTGATGAGATTATGCAACTAAGTTGTCCCACATGGAAGTACATTCTGTGCTCCAAGGAAATCCTTCCAACTGCTTGCACCATACCAGTTCCCAAATACAGTCTGGCCCCAAAGGTGTTGAAGGGACTTGCATGTCAGTAGAAAATGAAAAAGAAGAAAAGCATGGCAAAGATTAGAAGTGCCATTAAACAAGCAGAGGGAGAACAGACACATTTTTCTTCCCTGAACTCTCCAAGTCCTCTCCATTGATTTCACAGCTTGCTGCTGACAGCAGAAAGCCTTCTAATGCTGCTTTCTCCAGTCCCTCCCAGGCCCTTCATAGAGCTGTGGGAATCCCAGTCAACCCAACAGCCTGTTAGAGATGTAAGCTCCTGTGCACTGCAGCTTCTGTTTCTGTCAGCAGCCAGAACGTGGCCCTGCTGCCATGCAGAGCAGTACTCACCCCAGAGAGCCATAAAGATGGAGAAGAAGACTGTGGCAGGGTTGTCAAATAAGTGGCTGGCTCGAGCAGTGGCACAAGCAGAGCTGAGGTTCCAGTAGTCACAGAACTTGTCACACAGGGGGCACATGGTGAAGGCGTTGTGCTGGTCACACATTTCCTTGCTGGAACAAGGGCACACCATCTTAGTGCTGCTGTCCTCACTCTTACCCTGCCCCCAGCCCTGGTGGGGAGCAGCAGAGCCTGTGTGGGGCTGAGCTGCTGCCTGGGGCTGAGCAGGGACAGCACCTCCCCCAGAAACCAGCACAACTCAGTGAGAGATCAGTCCCCACAACATGGCAGGGAAGCCACTGAAGACTGAGGTTAACCACACCAAGAGTCACTACAACAGAGGGGACTTTCCCATCTCCAGCCACACAATTCAACAGATCAGATTTAAATGAAGAATTCTGAAGTGGCCACAAAGGGAATGCTGTGCCCTTGAGCCAACCCCCATTTTCATCGTGGTGCTGCAAAAATCCACATCAAACACAGAGCCACTGCCTGGAGCCCCAGCCAGGGCAGCCAGGAGCAGCAGCCAGGAGCAGCAGCCAGGCAGCAGCAGCACCCAGGCAGGCAGGTCTGTGTCAGGCAGGATGGCTCTGTAGCATCATTTCACAGATCCCAGGTTTTGGTGACGTGTGTAAACTGAATTTAAAAGACACCAGCCAAGAGTCCCACTGCTGATGTTTTATTTCATAACATTTGAGATTCACTCCACCCTGCGTGCTCTTTGTGAGGTATCTCAGCTAAGAATGGCTGTTCTCCCAGCACAGGGCTTGAACATGAACTCCCATCTGGACTAGCAACTCCTGTCAGGTTCTGGCCAAGCTCTTCAAGTGTGAGCAGTTACTGTAGGCAACACCACGTGTTTTAAGGCTGTTCAGATACTGCAGACACAGTAGTCTCAGGAAATCAGAAACCTTCACATTTCAGGGTTCTCAAATTTGAATGCTGACTATGGATGGGGTCTCCATAGCTCCTTTTTTTTCTAGTAGAGTGCTATCCTAATTTTCAAAAATAGAATAAAACAAATAGATAAGGAATAAAAGCTGCCTTGTCCCAGCAGTAAATCTACAAAATGAGAAAGCTTCCACTTCTGCCTCAAATGTTGGTTTGTATTTCCCTCCCCTCAACTTCCAGCATTTCTTCACCCAACCTCTGGGAAGTCTGAGATAAACACTGTGTTTAGCAAGCTAACCCTGCTGAACTGCTGAGTATGGATTGTTTTTTCACAAGCTGAGTGTGCTTGAAAGATTTTCACTCCTGCAGAGTGTCCCTCGGGTGAAGTGCCTGTGAGCTAAGGGCAGCTAGCAGCACTGCTGCAGGGATAGCTGGCATGTTGTGGTTATTACTGTTCCTCTGACACCACCATTCAAGAGCATTTTCCCATGTCTTCCAATGAGAAGCAGATATCAAACCTGCAGCAGCAGCAATATGTTTGCTACCATAGCATGTGAAGCATGCAGCTGTTCCCAGCTATGGTGCCACTAAAGCCATGCTCTCTCCTACTTCAAAAGGCAGCAGAGGGTGCTGCAGATACATCTTGCCCATAAATCTCACTTCAGTTTAACTGTGAGCACAAACTTTCCCACAGACAGCACAGCCCATCGAGGTTCATTCATTTCCAGCTAAGAAAAGAACCCCCTTACTCAGAGGTGTTGCTGCTCAGCAGTTACCTCTGGGCAACAGTGTCCCACTGCAGGACACAGAGCAAGTGTCCTGGGCTGCTCTCTGCCACTGACAGCTTTTAGTAGAACATCCTCAGGGGTTTTTGCAGCTCTCAAGGAGGAGAACACAGTGGATAACAAATACATCCAGTCTGCTAACTAATGTGCATCCCACTTGTGCAAACAGCCTGATGTCACTAAGGACAATGTAATGCAGGAGTAGTGGACAGCTGATCTGCATTAACCTCAGTGGGAGCTTCACAATCTCCTTCCGAGTCAGCACAGAGATAGGTGCATCCATAAAAAGCAAATGCATGTCCTTAAAACCCAACCCTGGAATAATGCAGCAGACTCACTGAAATTTTCTCTTCAGGAGCTGCAATGCCAAACAGCCAAATAAGTGTGTGTTGTTCAAATGTCTTATCTACTCAAGGCATCTGTATTTCTAATGCCCACAGGGTAGTAATGACACATCAGTGTTCTGCAGACACGTTAAAAACCATTATTCTCACTAAGGAACGCAAACTAAAAGCACAAATAACAAATTACTGATCACAGAGAAACTTACCTAGGAATGTCACTCTCAATGGTTACACACCCATAAAGAAACACAATAATTCCAACTACTGAAGATGGAATGAGGAATTCTGTATATAAACCCAGCCAGGCAAAATAAAGTCCTATCTTCTCCCCAAAATACTTTCTGAAAGAGATTAAAAAAAATAAAGCATGTGTTAGGGGTATAATTTTCTAATGTGTTTTACAGCTTCTTTCAGTCCCTTAAAGTTAAAATGCTAACTGTCAAAGACATGAAAACCCCAAGTACCCTGAAGTCAGCATGAACAAATGAAGGGGGTTATTTGGGGTTCTCTGTTCTGAGAAGTTAAACACAGTCCTGCACCATTGCAAAACATATTTAATATCTGCTCAGGGAACACTGCAGCTTCTGCTTCTCTTGCAGTCAGTGAAATCTCCCTCAGTTCCACCAAGGGCAGCAGCCTGAACCAAAGGCTGAGCAGCAATGGTTGTGAAGGATTTGGCTCCTCAGAGCCTTCCTGGACCTGGCATCAGTCTTGATCTAGTTCTGCTGGAGCCAGCTGAGAGCCAGGGCAATGACACCTGTGGGAACATGCTGGCAACAGCCTCTGGCAGCCCAAGCCTGGCACTGCTGAGCTGCTGCTGAAGGGAGGTTCACCTGCACACTCAGAAGTGGCTTTTCAGAAAGAAGAAATGTTTTTGACAAATGAAGAGCCTCAGCACAGCCGGTGTGAAAGCAGTTTCTGCTCACTGGAGATGCTGACCAAGCTGTGCTGGTCAGCCCCCTGCCGTGAGTCACACAGCAGCAGTGAGCTAACAGATAAACACACTGATGCTCCAGGTCCCCTGCTCAGGGAGAGGCACCCCTCGCACCTGGCAGCAAGGCAAAGAGCAGCCAGCACCCCCAGCCGTGGATCAGACAGGGAGAGGGGATTATTCTGATTAGCTATCATCTTTAGCTGTACTGCTTGGCAGCGTGCACAGCCCGCACAGTGCTCCAAATAGGTCAGAGCAGAGATCAAAGCCAGCCCAGTCTGAGCCCTCCCAAACCCTCTGAGGCCCTGACAAAAGGGCCACAGATGAGCACAGAAGGTGATGGAATCCTGAAAGCACTCAAGAGCAGCCCGCCAGGGTCAGAGCTCATGAGGCTTCCTTTAGCATGGCTAAGGCTTCCAGTGATAAATGTGATCTGTAACCTATAAAGCAAGGGGTTGTTATTTGCATCCATGCCAAGGGGAAGTGAGAAGAGCTCAGCAATGCCCTGGCAGGATGGAAAAAAGCAACTGCCAAGAAGAAAACTGCACAAATTCTGGGGCTTAACTGGTTTGAAAAAGAAAAATAATTAAGAGTGCCATGTCCAAACCCAGTCCATCAAAGCACCAGAGAGTGGAATTATGTAAGTAAAAGCAAGGACAATGCTTGGCAGCGTGATGACAGCTTTAAATCCCAGTTTATCAGGCTAGAAAAACACAGGACATGGACACTTCCCTGTCTTCCCCCCAGGAGCTGCCCTCCTGCTGGAGCCTCTGCACCCCTGACCGCCCGTGGCAAGAGCCACAGCTGCTTCCAGCAGTGCCCTCAGCAGTACCAACAGGGGGGCTTCCTCCTAGCACCCCCACAAAGAAAGGCAGGGTTTACAAGCTCTGACAGCATTCCACTCCTACTCAAGTCAATCGTTCCAGGGTAGCAAACTGCAATGCTATTTCACTGTGAAAGCAGGATGATAATCTCTTTCAAATGTGGACATACCAGCCCCCTGATGTTTTCACACTAAAAGGAAAAAAAAATAAAGTGATTGTAGTGAATGAAGAGGGGGAGAAAAAGTATTCTTCCAGGAGCAGAATGAGATGAACATCAGGAAAAGGAATTTTTACAAGTTTTTGTATATTTACACAAGGAACTTGGCATCTTCTCTCATTTACATTGAGATAAAACCAATCCTACTTCATTTTACTCAGGCAATTACTCGTGATTGCTGTTGGCATGAGGAGAACTGAGACAAGAGTTTTGCCCTGCCTTAGTAGTTCACTCACATCCACCTCACGTGTCCAGGCCAAGCTGGAGCTGAGTCCTGTCCAGGATGCTCAGGCTGGCCTGCTGCAGTGCCACTGAAAAGCCAGGCACCCTGTCCTGCCTGATCCTCACTGCCACATCATCCCCATTCTGCTGCAGACCAGCAGCCCTTTACACACACGAGCAGCAAGGACAGAGGCTGTCATCCAAGCAAGGGGCAGTGAGCCTGTGCTGCTCCTCAGTGCTGGAGTGCAAGGGGAATCTGTGCCCTTCCCTTTGCATGACTCCTGAGCGCTCGCCACTTACCAACCACACCTCGTCTGGAGGAAGGACCCTGTGTTTAAGGGAGGATTTGGCCAAATCATCCATCAGAGGCTGCACTAAAGCTGCCCTTTGGGCAAACGATCAGACAGGACAGCTAAACATCTCCAGCCACCACCCACAGAGTGTCCCCTCCCATGGCAGAGGCTGGAGGAGCTCTGAGGAGGATGCAGTGAGGCAGTCTGCTCAGCTCCCTCTGCTAGCCCCCAGAACACGTGCAGCAGACATCTGCAGTGCATCACGAGGAGAGCTGAGCTGCAGCTCCATGCCTGCACCTTGGACACGGGGCTGCCCTGCCAGGAGGGCAGCCTATAAACAGACCAAGACCTGGGAAAGGGGGGAGAGGAAAAGCCAACACCTTGGCTTTTGACTCTGTGAAGACAAGTGTGGGCTACCTGGAATGTGGGTAAGGCACGTGGTGTGTGACACACGCTGGAAAGAACTCCAGTCACTCCAAGTTACAAACCAAGGGAAAGATGCTGCGGGCACTGAGTCACCAATGGGAAATCCATTCACAACTCATTGCTAGCACACACTAAGCTCAGAACACAGCAGATTTTTCCTTGTTTCCCAGATAATCGTTCCCACCAATGGAAGTTTCCATCTCAGACCTGTAGACTTGTTTCAGAAGGACTCTAAGGTGTAGAGAAAACCCCAGTCACTACAGGAGAACTAGGAACAGGCCCTCTCTGCACAGCCCACCATAGCACTGCAGGTAGAGATGCTTCTGCCCAAATCTTCCTGGACTTGTTGGTTTTGTCTCCAGTTGAGAATTTTCTCAGGGCAGGGCAGGACTGAAGCATTTATTACAACCATCTGGGACACCTGGGTGGAATTACTGCTCAGCAGCAGCACTGGAGCTGCTGTGCATCCAGAGATCCTGCAGATCTCCGCCACGGCTGTGCCTGACAGCATGGAGCACATACTCTGTCCAGATAGCCCCAAGACTAAACACATCAGTGCTAAACCCAGATACAGCCTGTACCAAATGCAGCAACATGGAAGCCAAGAGAGGCTCTTGGCAGAAGACAGACCCTCTTGGAACATCCTTCCAAGAGGCTGAAAAGCAATTTTTATTAAATTTTTAAGAGGAGAATAAAACAAAAAAATCCCCAAACACAAAACAAGCAAAAAAAACCAAACCCCAACAATGACAAAAGAAGAACCAACAACCTACAGAGCAGGAAAGAAAAAGTCCATTAGAAAGGTCAACTTGTGCCACGTACAGACAACAAGGCAAGAGGCCTCTGTGTGAGGTAGAA
This sequence comes from Ceyx melanurus, assembly GCA_024611195.1. NCBI lineage: Eukaryota > Metazoa > Chordata > Aves > Coraciiformes > Alcedinidae > Ceyx > Ceyx melanurus. The sequence continues at coordinate 30,006 of JANHGL010002977.1, forward strand.
CCCTTTTTACCCCAGTTTAATCTGACAAGCTTGAACCAGCCTCTCTTTTAGACAGGCAGGGATATTACCTGCTCTTATTCTTCCTTTTAATAGCTATTATGATTTGTTTTTCTGGCTTTGCTTTTCTTGCAAATGAGATGTTTGCCCAAGGTTTACCTCAAACAAATGCTAGGTCACTGATATTTTATCTCTTTCCTAATCTTTAGTTCTCTCAAGATAATTTGTCTGATTTTCATCACCTAGATTAACAAGAGTTTGAAGATCAAATACTGACTTCTTTTCATAAATAGCATTAATTCACCACAAATAATATTTCATTAAAGCTTTCTTGGTTTCCAAATTAATGTAGCCAAGCCTCGCTACAGTCTGAATTCAAGTATTAGCTTTGCTAAGTACTTGTCAGTATTGACACTGCAAGCACTTTTGTCAGACACCATCTAGTGGCTAATAACCAGATATGCAATTCCCAATAAAACACGAGTGTAACAACTCTTTCTCAGTCACGGCATTACTGCTCAGCCTCGGGAGAGCAGGGCTTGCCCCCTGCCATTGGGAGGCAGTGACAGAGCTATAGAGCTGGTCTTTAACCAGAGGACAAGGGCTGCTCTTCACCCCTGGCCTCGGGAAAGGCCCTGCCATGGCCTGAGCTTTCTGCAGGGCTTGCTAAAGCAGCTTCACAAGAGGGAGCAGGACTGCAAGCACCCTGGTCCAGCAGCTGTTGGCACCCTGAGGGAGCAGGACTGCAAGCACCCTGGTTCAGCAGCTTCACAAGAGGGAGCAGGACTGCAAGCACCCTAGTTCAGCAGCTGTGGCACCCTGCACACCCAGCCACACACACATTCATTTGCACCTGCACGTGTGTAAAAACTGCTGCACTTCCTTCTCTGCTTCCACATGCATCCTCCCAGCTCTGCCTTGTACTTCAGCTTGAAAGAACAGCTTTGTTTCCTACCATAGGGCAGCAGCATCACCTCCAAAGACCCCTGCTGCACTGGGGCACACACCAGTCCAGTGTCTGGCCCACACATCAGCATGGAACCCAGGCTGAGACAGCTCTGCACAGACACAACCCAACTCCAGCTGCCTCCAAGGCTGCACAACCCAAGGGGGAGTTGCACAGCAACTGCAGCCCTCAGAGCCTTGGCTCTGCATGTCTGCTGTAGGTGTTCTCCCCTCTGCTGAATGCAGCTTCGCAGTCCCCCCAAGGAGAGAGGAATCTGGATGGTAACGAGCATCTCGGTGCTCAGACAGTGACCTGAAGCCTGGGAACTGTGTTTATCAGAAAGCAGGGATCTGGTTTTCCTCACTGCTGCAGTGCAAGCCTACTGGCTTAAAATTCCATCTCTCAAATAAGCACCAATAAATAAGACCAGGCTCTTGCCAAAACAGGCAGAGAGAGAACCACTTCCTACAGAACTGTCAAACTCCCCGAGATGCAGCACTGTGAGTAAATCATCTCACCCCAGTCACAGGCCTGCATCCAGCAGAGTAATTCAGCACAAATTCTTCAGTGGTTTCTGCACCATGAGAAAACCCCTCTGCTTTGCAAGGAACGGGCTGGAGCACTGCAGCACAGCCTGTGAGGAGGAGTGAGGAGGAGCTCCAGGGTGAAGGTGCTGTCCTAGCATCAGGCGCCCAACACAGAGCCCATGGAATAAGACACCACACAGAAGTCCATTCATGGCAGGCAAGGAGCTCCCAGAGGCAGCAGAAAGGGGAAAGGATGACAAAGCTGGAGAAGGTGTGGCTCTCTGAGCAGCCAGGACTCTGCCCCAGGGTGCCACCTGCTCCTGGCTCCACAGCAGTTCCCTGCTGCTCACCTGGCACAAAGGCTCCGTGGGGCTGGCAGAGCAGGGGCTGTGCCAGGGGCTTTGTGATGATGAACTGCACGCCGCAGGCTCCCCGTGCTGGGAATCAACCTTTGCTGTGGGCTCCTCAGAGCTATAAAAAGAAGCTGGACTCCAAGTGCAGAAGGGCCATCCTGAGGAGCCTCAGGCACGTTCTCAGCAGCTAGATGGAGCAGTGCCAGAGTCACTGGTAGAGCTCATGGGCATTTTGCTGCTTAAAGCTCTGTCTGCTGGAGAGCTGCACTTTCCCAGGCCTGAAGCTGTTTTCTCTTTGCCTAATAAAGAATTCCTTGCATATAACCTCAGCATCTTTGTGAGCACTGAAGATGTGCCTGCTAAGGAGGACCAGGGAAGAAGTGCCTCCTGCTCCTGTGTTGCACAGCCTAGCTCTCCTCCAGGCACTAGCACCTGGTAGTACCTGCACACCTGCCAGGGTGGAGACCTCTTTGATCCCTGCAGCTTTATGGGAACTGAGCCATTCAGCTATTCACCAAGAACTGCTTTTTACAGCCATTACACACCTGCTATAAGGGGACCCTTGCCAGGATCCCACATCTCAGAAGAATGCTCCAGTAAAACACCAGTCTAAGGTGGGAAGCACAACATGCTCAAAACACTGCTCACTAACACCCAAAAAGAAAGCAAGCTCCTTCCTTTCTCAAAGGGAAAGGGAACACAAAAAATGAGAGCACCCCACTAGCACACAGTGAAGACAAGGGGCTGTAAAAGAAAAGAATCATCAGGAAGGTCTGGAACATACCTGGGTTTCCACTTAAAAGGCATTTCTGTGAAACAAGGAATCCAAGTGTCAGGTAGAGAACAGCTCCTCATTCTAATAGTGTACAGACCCCTGCTGTAAGTGATGTCTTACTCAGAAGGTAATAAATAACCATCTGACCCAGCAGTTGCTCAGCAGAGGAAAGAAATCATAACATAGCTATTCTCCAGGCATTAGGAACTGGATATTTGGATATTACCCTGCACACCTACCACAGTGGAGGTTTCTTTTATCCCTGCAGCTTTATGGGAACTGGTGATAGTCAGTGTGAGGTTTGCAGAGGGAGGGTGGGAAGGCAGCTCACTGCTCTCAGTGCTGGCTCTGCACTGGAGGCCTCACTGGCCCCTGCCTGGAAACATGGGCTTCAGAAAAGATACAGGGAGGGTCTGTCATGAGTCTGGGAGTGTAAGAGTGACCTGCTGGGTCAGTCAGCCCACCATTTAGATATATATCTATATCCTGAAATAGCAGCCTGGACTGCTTTGCCTTAGCTCCGAGGCAAGCGAAAGACATATTTGAATTGAATAACCACATATTCTGAGGGTGTTTTCTGCCAAAGTGGTTACACTGCATACAAAATAAAGCTCAGACAGTTCAGTTAATTCACAATAGTAACAGAAGAGGGACAGGGAAGCAGAGGAATTCAAACATGCAGGAGAATCTACACTCTGAGGATCAGTAACTCCAAAGGTAACATAAACCTGATTGAACAACACTTGAGAGAACCTCTGGAGTTAGGGAGGGCACCACAGACCTTTTCTGCAAGTTCTGTGGAGACAAACCCTGGGAGAGCCCCAGGGAGTGCCCAGCCTGTGCCAAGAGAGAGGGAACAGTTGCTGGCCCTGGGCTGCCCTCCCTTGGAGCCTGGCAGCAAACACAGGGCCAGAGCAGGCTGCTGAGCCACTGGGACTGCCCACAGCACTGCCAGAGGAATCACTTGCCATGTGCACTCCTCCTGAGTAGAGCTGGAACAGGAATCACTGCAAACACACCGTTCCAAGCGGCATTACAGTGATTTGGAGATGTGGCTGTAATTAAAGCAACACACTCCAGCTTCATGTCTTTGCAAACACCACTTGGAACAGGCTTTGAGGAGAAGGCAAGAGAAAAGCTGCTGCTGCTCCCCATGAAAGCTCAAGTCAAACTGCTGAAGTTGTACAGTGCTCCCACAAACAGAACCAAAGCTGAGGGACACCAATCTGAGAAAGAGGATGGTGGTGAATCACCAGAATGCAGAGCCTGTGGCTGATGTCTGCCAAGACAACCAGCACCCACACTGAGTCTGAGCTCAAACCCACCCCAGAGCAGAGGCACAAAAACCTGTTTCAGCTGCAGAAAGAAAGAGGAGGCAACTCCTCAGGTATATCTACTCTAAAGCTCTAACGTTGCCCAGAAAATAAAAACCACATTTATTTTAGTGGCAGCAGTCTAACATGCAGTCAAGCAAATATGGGAGATAAAAGCAAGAAAAAAACATCTCTGAGAACAGAGAATCATTTGCACATGTCTGGGTCCTTTCTTCCTTCTTTCCTTCTCACAGAAGTATAAACCACAGGATTTCTATGAAATCATATCAGCAGAGTGAAGCACTATGATGCAGACAGCAAAACACAAATGAAGATGGAGTGTAAGCAGATGTACCTCTATTTTTAATTCAGCTGACTGCTCAGGTCTGGCAGAGCTTGAGACCTCCTCTAGTCAGGCAGTTTGCCTCAGTACTGGTCATACTTGCAGAGCACGTGGCAGGCACTGTGAGCTGAGCTCACCTGTTCCATGCCTGGCCTGGAACAAGGAGTATTCAGAGCACATAACGCAGGGTCTCAGGCAGAAAAGGCAAACCCCTGCAGAAGCTCAGCACGCTCTGATGGCCCCAGCACCACTAGCTCAGTCCTGCTCACCTCACCAGCTAGTGCTTCAGCCTGTCAAGCATCAGGTGAACTACTGCAGCCTCAGCTCAAAACAGTGAACACATGTCCCAAACATTACTGATTATTCCATATTACTGATACCAGCTTTTGCAGGTAACCTCATACAAGCAGCTTGCGTATTAAAATCTAGTTAGTCTTTAATTATTTGCAAGATAAATGTCAACAAATGTCACCTTTCTTACGTACACAAATTATCAAGAGAGAGATTTGGGGGTGGGGTGGGTGGGTTTTTTGTTTTTATGTTAGTATCAACATTCGTTTATGTCTAGAAAGATAACTTATGTATAAATATTTCAAGTCAGCAGTTTTCACAAACATTTCCTCCTCTCTCCGCAGCATTTACAGCACATAACAAACACTTTCGTTTTGGCTTTCTTGTAGACCTATTGTGGACATTCCTTAAAAGGCACAGTGATTTTGTTTTGTCTTATCTAAACCCAACTTCTATGTTTGTAATGTCAATTTCAAAATATACCACACTGGGAACACATGTCAATACGTTCAGATGAATAGAACTTGTAAAACAGGGAGTAAAAAAAAAAACCAAATCAATTTCAAACCCATCAAATACTTTCACACTGATTCACAATGTGAACAGCAGCTTCTGATTATTCACTGGAGTGTGTGACAACACTCTCCAATAAAAGTTTATCACTATAAGTGGAAATTCCTCTCTTTTTGAATTAATGCATTTTTAAAAAGACAAAAATAATTAAGTATTAAATTCTTCCAGGAATAAGCACTATGCAAAAACAGAGGCACATTATTGTTTAGTGTATTTTTGTTACAGCAACTATAATTAGAGATACAGAAAAGCAGTGAGAGAATTATTTTTAATGCTCTAATCAATCCAAGATTCCATCTGCTGAAGTAACAGGCCCTACATCTGCATCAGCTATGAATCATCAGCCCTTTAGTGCTCCATACAAGTCTGTTACCTTATGAGGTCAATAGGCTGAAACTTGTAAAATGCTCCATATCTTGCCCATTCTTGATACAGCAACTGCAAAAAAAACAAACAAGATTAACCTGAAACAAGCAGTCCCATCTGCTTTGACAAACATCTTCTCAGAGTTAAAGATATATGTGTGGAAAAAGCAGTGTCCTATAGTTCAACAGAAACTTCCAAGTGTATGCCAGTGAGCTGTGAAAGCCTCCAGCCAAGGATGCTGCTCACACACACATCTTCTCCAGGCACATTCACCCCTCCCAGCACCTTATTAAATGGTGTGTTCACTACAGAGGCTCAGAAGGAAAAGCAAAGCTGCTGTGGTCTCCTGGAGACGTTTGGAATGAGGCTAGAAAGGCTTCTGCTTGCACAGTGCAGGTCTTCCAGGAGTCTGCAGTGACTCCTGGGACCCCATTAGGTTAAGTGCTGACAAGCACTGCCAGCTCCAAGGGGAACTGAGCAGAGTCCCAACTGGTAAACTGGTGTCAAAACTCACCCAGGAGTGAGTGTGTCAGCAGGAGCCTGCTCAGCTCCTCAGCCCACCAGGAGAGAGCACACGTTCATTAATTCACATTAATTCTATCAGCATACCAGCAAGGCCCAGGGAAAAGCCCCTGCTGTCCCCAAGCTGCCCATGGACAGGTCCACGCTCACTGCTGGGTGTGCACACACCCACAGCTCAGAGCTGACAGGGACACAGAGCCCAGGGGCCAGGGGGGGAGTCCAGCAAGGGAGAAAATGCAGTGTTTCAGGGCCTGAAGAAACAACACCACACTCAAGTGCAAGAGACCAGGGACTCAGGACAGTCCCCTCACTCTGGTCTGATCCATACAACAATGCTGTGGAACTGCCAGAAAGAAAATCCAACTTGTGACTCTTTTACAAGAGGTTGTAAGGAACGTGGTAATTGTGGTGTGAAAGACATCCTGCTGTTATGGAACAAAGGCAGCTGCTGGGTACAAACTGCCAGACAAATTACAGTTTGGGTAACTTGATAGCAGTACCTTTCATAACTGCCCATGAACTCATTAACAATCCAGAAGGGACACTCAGAATTGGAGATTTCCAGAATTAGGCAAAGTCCAAAGGAAGCTCAGGGGAACCACCAGCATGATCTTTTTTAAGATTGCTGTTCACCATATTTTATCTTCAGAAGGAAATAAAATCAAGGCCATCCCATGCAAAAGAGCAAGAATTTCTGTGGAATCACCCAAGCTGCTCATGTTCCTCTCACAGTTTTACACTATGAAAGGACTGCAGACAGTCTCAGATGCTCATTTAAAACTGTTGCTTGAAGTACAGAATGCATCAAAAAATAGCAAACAAATTACCAGGTGAAAATTAAACGGAATCTACTTGTAGATGATAAAAAGAGAGGTGTCAAGCCTTTTGTCCCTCCGTTCAAGAAAGAAGTAGAGGGGAAGAGTGGCATGAGACACGGGGTCAGCTCCTTTAGAATAAGGCATGAAGTCCTTCCTAGGAAGAGTGGTGAGACTGTTGTGCAGCACGAGCTTTCTGTAAGCTGTAGCAACACTGCAGGCTGGGTTCCCTCCTGCAGGGATGCTGCTGTAGCAGGTGGCAGCAGAGGTGACAAAGCCCTGGGGCATCTCCCTGTGCAACACTGCAAGCACTGAGGGCTGCCTCTGACAGGGGTCAGGAGCCCCATGCAGCCCCAGCCAGGGTCTACACTCAGTGATTACCACGCTGCTGGGCAATGCTCTGCTCACAAACAGGCTAGAGCAGAAACACACTCAGCCAGGGAAACTCCCTTTACTCGGTCAGCAGCTCCAGCAAAAGGGTGTTTCTCTGAGTGCAGGATTCCAGCTCAGTATCACAGCATCACACAACTGTGCTGTTCCACTGGGCACTTTCTGCAGGGATGCCCTGAAGAGGGTTAATAAGGATTAACCTTTTATGTAATGAACTGGTACATAAGCCTTAATTACTTGTGCTGCCTTACTGCCATAAAAGCATTCCAGACTGGATCACTGCATCGTTTTTGGGCTTATGGAAGAGACAACTGAAATGGAAGATAGAGGTAAGTTAAAACAGACAAAATAAAAAAGGGCAGAGGAAAAAAAAGGCAGAAAAATGCCCCCTTTTCCTTTAAACCTGATCAGGGCTTTTCAGGAAATTAAACACTAAGACTATTAGAGCCAGATAGAAAACAGATGATGCTGTGCACAACAATACTAAGCAGACTCAATGGCAGGCAGCAGACATATGTGAATAATCAATGAAGTCTTTCTGGAAAGACTCTTTTATGTTTTTAATACTTAACACTTCATAACTGAGCCTAATGGGCAGAATAAAGAGAAGGCAGCACTAAATACAACTACTAGGGTGAATATTTTTCCAGACACTGGTCCCTCTAGGTCCTGTTCTCCACTCCAGTGCACCCAGTGCTCACTGATCTCCCCCAGGTTGCTAGATTTCTGAGTCAGGAAGCTGTGTGGCTGACCTTCCAAGCCCTGTCTGTATGGCCCATGGACTCAGCCTGCATTTCCCATGCTCAGATAATGATCATTTCTGGTGACTGCACGCTGCAGAGCTGCCCTGTGCTTTGCCAAACCACTGGCACTTTCTGACCTGTCCCCCAGCAGCAGGTGCTACCAACACAAAGCCACAGACTAAACAGGATTATGAGAGAATTTACAGGCACCCAGGAACATGTGCAATTTAACTCCAGTCAATATTATAGGCAGCTAAACATTCTTCCCCCAGTTTTCCCTCGATATTTCCTGTGCTATGGTTTGTATAACAAGGAAAAAAAAAAAGACCAACCAGAGAACAATATGGAATGGATCTTAATGGATTACAGTAATTAAAGTTTTTTGCTTATTTCTAATAGTAAGCATATGTATTAAAGAGAGTCTGAATTTATCTTTGATTATGCACCCATTTATCTTGTGCAGGCAGAGTGATGTATTGTTAAAAGTCTTTTGATAGCTACAAACTTTTTATTTACAAAATAATTAGAAGCAGATTTTTAGAAATTGCATGTGATTTAATGGAATGCATAGTCAAAAAAAAATACAGCTATGTTTTACACTAGCATCCATTGTTCTCTAGTACCATTTTATTATGGAAAGAAAATAAGTTATTTAACAAATTCTCCTTCTTGACAAGTTGAAAAATCTTCTCCATATGCACACATAGGGAAACTTGAAACAATTTGTGATGTAAATATGAAATACAGGAAAATAAGTAATGCAAAAAATGCACACGTTTGTAAAGACATTTACTGGACTGAACATCAGCTAACGCTTTACAACAACAACCAACACATCAATTCACATCTGCCACCTTAAATCTGATATGAAATTCATTTTGCAATGGATTTTACCTTTCTTTCATTCATGTCACCATTCTGGCCTTCATATTCACCCTAGAGAGAGAGAAGAGAAAGAGAGAGAGGAAGATCACTTAACAGCTGCTATAAAACCAGATAAAATTCAGTATGAGATTGCTCAGCTGTGTCCCCATTGTTGATTTTATTCTTAGGTGACAACTTTAAATATACTAGAGTAAGAGTTTTCAGGTGAGAATCACACATAGGGGCATCAAACATGAATATCTGTGTGCTATGGGGTGATACCACCAGAGAGCTAGGTTTCCCCTGTGCATACATACATCATGAAGTGGGTATGCTGCATCGTACACATTGTTTGCTATTAATGTGCCAATACCTACAATAAACCACAAAAAGAAGCTGGTCAGAGAAGCACAGTCAAACAAAACTGATAAAGATTTCATTTACTGACATTACACAGAGAAATGAGCTGCACACTGAAAACATTCAAATCTTTTCAGGATAAGTGACAACCCAGGAGTACCTGGCTATGGAAAATGTGTTTTCAGAGGAAGGCTCGTGCTCAAAGCAGAGAACACCACAGAGCAAACAGTGAGCAAAGCAGACATGTGAACAATGTTTAAGAATGCCTGACATTTTCTCAGCTGGGGGGTTTTGGTTGGTTGTTTGCTTTTAAGGAAAACAGTATAATCATCCATTTTTATGTTTGCCTTTAGCAAATTTTGAAAAGCAGGTAATAATCAGAACCCAATTTGTAAACACTCTGGACAGTTATGTGCCAGGTCCTGCACCTGCAGAAATGAAAAGCAACTCCATTACCATGTCCTGTTCAAACAGGATGGTTTTATTCCTTAGAAAAAGCATTTGTTCCAGCCTTTTTTTTTTTTTTTTTTCTTTTGTGAAAATCTGTCAGCATACTCCAGGTTCTGCTAGAAAAATCAATACTCTGTGAGATCCTTCCAGCATTCCTTTCCAGCCTGCATCTCCCTCCTGTCCCAGCCTTCTTACCCATGCTGTTCCTGGCTTTTGTAGGCGTGCGCTTCAGAATTTCTCGTACCTGAGAAGAGCAGAGATGTGACACAAATCATCTTTCAGCATGTTCCCACCATGGAGCTAGTCACAAAACAGAAGGGGTCAATTTGCCTGTACATTTAAATTGCATCTTTCACTCCTATACAAATGCATGTCTTGAGCTAACATGCTCTGGAAGTGTTAACTGGTGGATCATCTGTCCTGCTGTCTGCAGGCTGTATCCAGCTGTGCCACACCCTTACAGGACAACATGAAGAGTAAAGACTTCAGACAGAATAAGAATTTTACACTCAAGAAAATCACCACAAAGCCTGTCTTTGAAAAAACCCAGATGTGCAAAAAGAGGCAGGTCTGCTATACCTGTGAGACCTGGGTGCACATCACCTACGTGAGGAGAGATCTCACCTCACTGGAGACCTGGCAGGATCCCAGCAGCATGATACAAGGTTCTCACCAAAGACTGCTGGAGCTGGGAAGTTGTTACAGGATTGTAGATGGAATTAGTTCCAGTTAAAAAACCAGGAAGGGCTTAATAACAACTGTGACCGACAGAGAGGAGCTTGTAGCAGTGCTTCCCTGCACAGCATCTCCTGCTCCTGGACCACTGAGCAGCCCCAGGAAGGGCATTCCTCACAAACTGCTGAGGGTTGGTGTTTGGCAGGGACAGAGAAAAGCAGGAGCCAGTGGAATTAGGCAAGCAGTCACCAACAGTGACTATGAAGCAAGTCCACTGAGCACACAAGTCTCTCTGGGTACTCACTATTCGGCTCCGCGTGGCGTTGTCAAAAAAGGTGTCCTGGTCTTTGATGTTGTACCTAAAGCATTCAGAGAAAAACAATCCTTCTTGCTTTCAAACATGGTAGCAATAAGGAAGAAAACATACAAGATTCTGGTTTTATTTCATTCAGAAGCCACAGCAATTAAGAAACAGATGTTTAAAGGGGATGAAGTCACGACAGTGCAGCACAACCAGTTGTGCTCTTTGGGATGCAGCCTGGCAGAGCTCTGAGGGACAGGGGTGGCAGGCTGAAAAATGCTGAAATATTAACTATCAAATGCCTTTTGGGTAAGGAGAGCTCAGCTAGTGTTTACTTCATAGTTTACTTCATCTTTTCCTTATAACATGCCCTGGATGCTGTGAAGTTCTGAGGTCATGGTACTAGCTTTCAGCTGCCTCGTGCAGATGTTCATTACACTCCTCCAGGTGACTAACCACACAACACTGCACTTGCTTTCAAATAACTATTCCACTGGAATAGTCTGTTACCTTAAACCTTAACATCAGCTTCCCAGTTCACTCCCCTCCATCAATTTTACTTGTATTCAGAATTACTTAAAATTGTCAAAAAGGACAATTAATGATATGCTGGGTCATTACATTTATTACTGAATTTTATTTATCAGACACAAATACAAGGAGACTCCCATGAGGAAAAAAAAGGAGTGTTTCATGTCAAACTGCACCCAGAAGTATTATTCTGAGTGAAAGGGCAGGTGTCAAGAACTCCTTATCTACATATTATTAGCCAAGTTTTAATTACAATAATAAATCTATCAAGAGGAAAAATATTACTGGATTTATACTACCTCTTTCTTTGTTCAGAACAGGCAGCAATATCCTTAGCCAAACAGTCAGGAATTTGGTGGTAGGACTTCTACAGTGCAAGCTAAAAGGTTAGCTGTTTTATTTGTTGCACTGCTTCCAGTGCTTTTTGCAGAAGAAAGAAGTAAAACATTGGCAGAAAGACTCAAACTTAAGATTTCTCTTAATCCACTGACACTGAACTTACTGCCAATGCAATTTCATTTACTTTAGATCTATTTACTTGGCCTCCAATAAAGTTATATTTAGGAAGACATATGTGCTTAACATTGGAAATATTCTCCGGGAATAATAAAACAGCTTGGTTATTTCCTCAGGATTTCCAGAAATACTACAACAATTTCTGAATTTTGACTGAAATAGTGGTAGAAAAAAAACGACAACAGTAAGATTATAAATTCTAGCTTTCCTCATTGCTCATAACAATTTAAAGTACTCACAAATGTATTTTCTCTCTGGAAAAAGGGTAAGACAGGCTTTTCATGTTGGTATTTTGTTGTTGTGGCACCTGAGGTTGCAGAGGCTGAGTCAATTTGCACCATATTTCATTTAAGTTTTTGAGTATTCCCCCTTCTTCTGTGATTTCATACATCTGAGTAAATAAAGTGTTGTACATTAGCAAGTCACTCACTGGAAAGACCAAGCTCCTGACAGTGGCAGGCTGCAATGTGAGATGTGAACACCACAGCAGCTTTTTCTGGGTGAGAACTATCAATCTGAGGAAAACAAACACAAACCAAACCACCTGTGGAAGAAATGCAGCCAGTTGCTCTGGGAGGCCAGTGCCAGGACTCTGCAGTGTCACTGGCACAGCAGAAGGCATTCCCAGGGGAGCTGCTGGCCAACCTGCCAGATCCTACAGCACCACCCACCTGGGACCAGGACTGACAGCTCTACCAGCACAGGCAACAAAAGCAAGGACTGCAGGGGTACTGGCCAAAGCTTCAGTGGCAACAGGCAGGTCTGGGTTAGTGTCACTGATGCCACCAAGCAGCATCTCAGCATCCCCAGGCTTTAGGGAAACCCTGAGGCAATGAGCAGCTATCACACTGGCACTGCAGCTCACCTCTGAGGACACTGCCTCCACAAAAATCACAACAGCTGCTGTCTCCTTGGCTTACAACTCCCCTGTCATCCCTCTTCTGCCTGCAGACTGCCAGCCAGCTGGCTCTGGGGCCTTAGGAACCCATCTGAAAGTCCCACCTTGGGTATGAACCTGAATACCAACCACCCCAAAATAATCAGCAACAGGAAAGAACAGTCCTGACAGCTCATCTTCTCTATTCTGAAACCAAGTACCCCCTGGGCTGCTACACATTTAACTGCTGCTGTGCCCCCTCTCCTGCAGGCAGAGGTGTGGATGGAGCTTGGCAGGTGCTTACCTTTTTCGTGGGCATTTTTATTTTCAGGAGCTCTGCTTCCCGACTCAGGACGTGCCAGGGCGCGTGGACACGGACAAAACTCAACCCCTGGCTCCGGTTCTGCAACACAAACCAGGGACAGTGACCATCTCTGTGTCCTGTGCATCTCTGTCCGGGGGCTGGCACGCTGCTGATCACAGGCACAGAGCCAGCTCCTCGTGAAGCCTGCACATCAGGGTGTACACCAGCAATACTGCAGAGGCAGGAACAGCTTTCCAGATGAAGCACTAACTGCATGGAAGTCAATCTCCAGAGCAGGTAACAGATCTGTTAGCAGTAGGGGATTAATGGAAGGGAGGTGGAATCCCTCCTACTCTATCAGTCTGTCTGAGGGGAAATCAATCAATAAAAGGGTGGGGGGAGAAGGTGCCATCAAGCTGAACCCCAGGGTAGTGCACCTTCAAATGCTGCTTTATCACTCAGGAGTTGATATGAAAAAAGAAAGAAAAAGAAAGCAATATCCATGGGTTTAAACCAGCTGCAGATGTAAGGTGCTGAGCTCTGAACTGACCTATACCAGTCAGTAATGACATCTTGGGTTGCAGCAGAAAGTCCCCTGAAAAGCTCAGCATTTTCTAAGGGCCAAGAAGGAAAACAAACTGTACATTCTATTAGGAAAGGAACAGAGACTATGAAAAATAGATTAAACATAGCAATCTGTGCTGTACCCACATCTTGAACTGAATGTGCACTTCCAAAGAGATAAGTGAGCCCACAAGTATATTCAGAGGAGCACAACAACCACGAGCCTTGCTATGACAGCTCACTGGACTCTGGGTAGACTGAGACCCTTTGTTCTGGGAAAGGGCAGTAGTAAAGATGACACTGAAGTCTATAAAACAATGCATGACAAGGAGAGGGAGTGTGGCTGGACTGCACTGTCTCTTTCACTGCAAGAGCTGAAGGGCCTCAAGGCAAAGCCAGACTGAGCAATCGGGAGCCAGACTCAAAATAAACAGAAGGACAGATATTAATAAACTGGGCAGAGCCTCTGTCTTGCCAAAATGCAGAGCAAAAACTCTACGCTGCCATCAGGAGAACATCAGAATGGAAGTGTCACTAAAGTCTATACTATTCTCCTTTTTTTCCTGAACATTTAACCCCTGAAGTGCTGGGCACAGTCTGTGTTGAGGGGCTGTCCTAGACTGCAGGATGGTTGCATGGTCACTGTGCCAATTCTAGCAAAAGGGACTCTACTCCTTTCTCCTCACTGCCTGACCTCACACTTCTTCCACCAGCTGCCCTGCCAAAAAGCCACAGCAAGCTCTCTGCCTCACCTTGGGGACTGCAGGCTGCTGGGACTGCTGCCATCCCCTCTGTGCCACTCCAGCAGCTCCCTGCTCAGTGACAGGGCCAAGCCCTGTCCACAGGGGTGTCTCCAGGGGCTCACACCAGCACACTGCAAAGCCTCAGACTGGCTG
>JANHGL010002979.1:0-22648 GCA_024611195.1 Ceyx melanurus
CAGGGGCTGCCCAGGGAGGTTGTGGAGTCTCCTGCTCTGGAGACATTCCAGACCCCTCTGGATCTGTTCCTGGGTGATCTGGTCTGGGTGACCCTGCTCTGGCAGGGGGGCTGGACTAGATGATCATTTGTAGATCCCTTCCAGCCCCTAACTTCCAATGATTCTGACCACTCAGAACAGCAGCAGCTTGGGGGTGGGTTCATTTGGCCACTCAAAAGCTTCATTCCCTCCATTCCCTCAGCAGAACAGGAGAGGCTTTCACAAATGCTGAGCACTGCCCTACTTCTTCCCTTTCCTTGAGTGCTGAGACTGCCATTGCAAGCTGTGGAGGCATAAAAATAGCAGTGTTGGGTCCTTCTCACCGTCACACCAGCTAATTGCTGCTGATGTAGGTTGTCACTTCTTTATTGAAGTTGTTAGCGTTGCCGCATTGTCATTTCTTTCTTCCCCTGCCTCATTATCATAGCAGCTGAAACCACAAACTGGTGTGAATATCTCCCTCCCTGAATTGAGGAGTGAAGGGGAAGAGTTAGCTCAGCACTCCGGGGAACATCCTCCTGTTCAAGCCACCAGCAAGGGGTAGAGCCAGAAACTGCTCACAGGCTTCCCAAGCACCTATTTTCTTTGTGATGACAGGATTTGTCCTCTGCCTTGCCTTGCACCGAGGACAGATCCACATTTCTCACATACTGGCTTGTTTTGTCTGATTTTTTAATCCTTGAGTTAGAAACAGTTTGTGGTTCTGATAAGAAACAGGAGCTGGAAGTAGTGAAATTGCTCATTCTTATTCTTAAATTAAATATGGAGGGACCAGTTCTGTGTAAACCCTTCCAGGAATGAAGAGGGGCAGAGCAACTCATGCTCTGTGACTCACTCAAGGCAATATTTGGGATAATAGTTTCCAGATACAGTGTCTTCAAAACTGAGTAATGCATTAGAAAAACACCTTATTTTCTCTTCCTATTTGTGATGATTTTTACCTCCGTGTGCATATGTTCTCACATCTTTTCCTGATAATAGTATTTTTCCTGCTAATACAAATGGTATGAGGTCCTGAGTTTGCACCTGAGCATATGGGTGGCAGTTCCCAGAGTATTAGCTTTTAGCTGGGATGTCACTGGCCCATGTCAGAGCCAGAGAATTGATCTGTTGCATGTCAAAGGAAAGCAAATGAGGAAGATGAGAGTGAAGGTCACACCTGAGAGACTTCTTTGCACTTACTAGCCTGTGCCAGGGCTTCTAGGCACTGGAGAAGCAGGACTCTCCATTAGGAAAGTAACTCCTTGAGACATCTTCCTTCAGCATTAGTCAGAGCAGTACCTCCTAGAGCATCCCACCTGTCTATGAAGGAGAGCGAAGCTGTGGTGTGATTACCAAAAAAAATCTTGCCAATGGCCAAGAAATGTCTCTGAAATGGCAGGGAAAGGGCTGCCTGACTCTCTCTGTCTCACCACAGCTCTTTCAACTACCCCATCACTCCATCTTCAGGGCATTAGGTGCTCCCTTTTGCTGCCTTTGTACCAGAGAATGTTTGTTACTCACTGATGTTGGGAAATGAGCCGAACCACTTGGCACCCCATAAAACAGAAACAAAGGTTTCTCTTCAAATGTCATTCCTCAGCCTCCTTCGGAAGGTTGCAGGTTACCAATCACCCTCTCCTGCTAGAAGTAATTTACAGAACAGCTTCCAGGGTCACCGTTTCCCAAAGTCATGAAAACTTCTGTGTTGTCCAAGGGAGATCTAATTATTCTCATTCTCTGACTCATCAGCAGGTCTCTGAATGCCTCGGGTTGTTCAGAGAAGCCTTAACATTTCCAGGCTGGACTAGTTCATCTCCACAGCTCGCTGTTCCAAATAGCAAAGATGTCACTTGTCTTAAAATATATGATCTGCTGTTCCATTCCTAAAGGTGCTGTTATGCTAACAATAAATCTGCAAGAGACTGCAGACAGAGTGTGGGATGTGATGTATTCAATATTCATCATGCTGTGACCCAAAGGAGTATCAGGACGCTTTGCATCATGAAACTTCTCTCTGTAATTTAGCAGGTTCTAAATGATGGGCCAAAATACAGCCCAGGAGGTTGCAAGTTGCAGCTTCAACTGAATTTTAGCCAATAAGCCAAAGGGTTGTGTGAAAACACAGCTACTGCTGCAAGTGAAAGCCAAAGGGCTGTGTGAAAACACTGCCTCATTTCCAAAGTGATGCCTCAGACTGAACTGGTTTGGCTTTCAATATTTGTACTGGTCATAACTAATGTTAAGAGCCCAATAGGCTGTGTTTTTTTTCTTTCTGAACACTTTATGCTTCAGATCAGCTTCTCAAAATTCACTCTAGATCTTGAATCCAGAAAGTCAGTGCTCTTTCTTAACGTGGTAATATCAAGCAAGGTTTAAATTGCAACAGCAGTGTTAGAAGATGTTTTTTTTGTGCATCCTTATAACAAGTACACAGAATTTAACGTAATGATCTGTGAGTTTATCACCCTTCTTGCCTCTGGTGCTCTGCTTGGATCAGATTAGCTCATTTGAATAGCAATGGGTTATGAAAAAAAGGTCTAATCTGTTCCCTGACTGTGTCACTGTGCTTGCATATATTACTTTATTTTATCCCCTCCGGCACTTGCAAGAAACCCCCAAAGACCCTTGTTGAGTCACATAAAAAAGCTCTGCTGGAACATAAGGGTTGAAGGGAATATTACTCTTTTCCATGATCTTTCCAAATAGAGAGTAGTTTGATTTTTGAGTAATCGAATTACCATTTTGGGAGAGCAATAATATCTAGCTCTGCTGTACAGCACATTTAATTCTTAGATTTCAAGATTCATTTATAGGTCAATATCATTTTCATTCTACATGTCTGGCACAACTGAGGCAGAAATGAGTGACCAATGCCATCTAACAACCTGAATTACCTTTCAAACCCCAGCCCCCCAGCCTGCTCTGCTCACCATCCTGGTTAGTTCCTAATATTCCCATTCAGTTCTATTCTTCTCAAATTGATGTGAACCATCCACCTGATAAATCAAAGAAGTTTTACCTGTAACCACAGGTTTGACTATTACCATCAAGCATATTTCAGAATGTCATGTAGTGAAAAGCAGTCCAGCTCCACTAAAATCAATGGAGTTAATTTATACCCAGGTATAAATTAACTTATCTCTGTGAAGTCAGTGGGAGCTTTTGCTGTGCCTTTAATTGACAGCAGGATCAGGACAAAGGTGCTGTTGTGATCTCTAAATCTAAAATCTCTATAAATATATTAATAAGAAATAATAGAATCATAGAATGTTAGGGGACCTAGAAGATCATCTAGTCCAGCCCCCCTGCCAGAGCAGGGTCACCTAGACTAAGTCCTTAACATGTTGGCAGTTTGTTACTGAAATTGGCTCTTAGTCTAGATTTTAACTGAAAGTCTGATCCTGAGGGTTCCATTTTTACCTGGAATCTATTAGATAAAATATTATCTAGTTTCATTTAAATTGTATTTTAAAATACTACTGAAGTCTGCAGTCTGCTTCTTCATTTCAAACAGCAGCTGACTCAGGCACTACATAATTAATTTAAGTATCATTTGAGGTTACTTTAATACAATTTCCTAGTAAGTACATGAGGAACATCCCATCTATTTAGAGTTCAATATATTAATTGTAGACAAAAGCCAGTTGTCATGGTTTCTATTACAGACAAGTGTGAAGGGTCAGTTCATCCCCAACTTCATTATAACCTCAAAGAGTTGGGTTCCCATTTTGTGTCTGTTTTCAGACGAGTCTGTAATGAGTCACATGAGTTAATCCCATTTCTATGGTTTTATGGAGCAGGATTGTCAAGTTAAATGCTTTGAATGAGAAGAAAGGTTCAAAAAAAAAAAAAAAAAAAAGGCATGAGCTCAGAATACCAAACCCTTACTCTGGCCAATGCCCAGCCAGGCAGAAAAGAACATTTTACTTTGCAATATGTTAGCAACCTGTTGATGTTTTAATTAAGCACAAGGGATGTTCAAGAAGGAATGGGGAAAACATTCCTGCTTCCCCCCAAAACCACACTCTGTCCTTTGACTGCAACCTGAGGTCTGACAGGATGCCCAGCACGTGGTTCAGAGACAGGGTGGGTTGAGTATCCATCATAGTGCTGACTGGAGACAAGGAAGGAGCATTTGCTTTAGGCATAAAGCAAGATTTTCTTTCATTTTGGGATTTTTATTTTCATCAATCTTATGATTCTTACCCGTGTTGGATTTTATAAATGACTGCCTTTATTTTATATTAAGTTAAATGCAATTTAAAGACATTTTACTCCTATGGAGGCATTTGAAGGGTATGATATTAAGCAGGGAATCTAAACCATCAGTGCAACACTCCCCTACACCTCACTAAACTGTTCTGCTTTGTAATCCATTTCCATTTGCTGCCTGGGGTTATGCTGTGGCTGAGAAATGTTCACATGCATGTTGTTCACCAAGTTACAGTTGTACTTTTTTTTTTTCCTCAGTGTTAGTTTAGAATATTTTCCAAAGCTGTTACCTGGAGTACAGTGATTCTGAGACATGTTTTCCTGGTTCAAAGGCAGCACCTTGTGTTGCATAAAATTAAAGCATGTCCTAATGAAAAGCTCCTTAGTCACTAGTTCATGCGAATAAATACTGTTAGTTTTGGTAATTGCTTCTCCTTTCTAGAAGAATTATGCTACTGATATAGATTTATCAATCACAAACACTAATAGTGGAACATTTTACCTGTGCTGCAGCTCATGAATGGCAGCAGACTTATTAGTTTCCATAGCAACACCATCTCCAATTTCCAAGGTCAAAAATTCCTCCCATCCAATCACTGGAAAGTAAAGTGTGTCTTCCTGTGACTACCTTGATATTCTGTAAAAACAGGAAGAGATATTGGGTGATTAAAGTACAGATTTGAAATAAATACCCAAATTTTCCCTGTGTAGATGATGCTTTATTGCAGCATTTGAAGACTCGGCTGCTAAAAAAGCAATAAATAGTCTAGAGAGGTTCATCCCAGCATCAAAATCACTCCCCAGTGCCCCAGAACTGGAAATGAGATCAATGAAAAGCAAAAGTGGAGTTTGAGACCCATCCATCCACCCCACGTGGCACAGAAAACACTTCCATGGGAGTGAGTTTCTCCAGGTCAGAAAATAAACCCTGCCAAACATTGGGTTAGAAGAAAGGGTGTTTGCAAAAATACCTTCTTCTTGACTCCTCCATGTGCATCCCACTTTGATATCTCCTTTAATGCAAGTAGGGGATGGTTTGGGATGGTTTAAGGTGTGACCTTAAACATCATCTAGTTGCAACCCCCCTAACATGACCAGGGACATCACCTCCTAGACCACGTTGCTCAAAACCCCATCCAATTTCATTTCTTCTTGCCCCAGAGCAGTCCAGAAAGGATTCTTTGGTAAACACCCTGTAACATAAGCAATTCTGGAAGCAAAATGGTAGATATCTTCTAGGAGGAGAGGGTATTAGTGTCACACGTAGACTGTGGAAGAAAAACCTCAATCAAATGTTTTTATGTTAAGGTTTATTCTTCAGAAGTGAAACACTCACCCTTAAGGATTTACGTAACAATTTTGCTTTTATTTCCTTTGACATTTCAGTCAAGATATGATGAATTTAACCAGGAAAAAAAAAAAATAAAGTATCTTGCTTGGCCTATACTCCCAAAGGGCAAACTAGTAATTTACTGTTGGGAATCAGTTCATAAAACAGTAGAAACCAGAAATCACTTAATAAAATGGGTATATAAAACCATAATATCATTGTAAACCTTTTAAGTGCTGAAAATTTTTCCACTGAGAAATTACATTTATGATCCACATTTACAGATCCAGAGTCTCTTTTCACTTGCCTCATTTTTCATACCAGTGTGAGAAGGTACCATACAGAGTTGCTCTGAAACTTATTGTTGGCAAGAGTCAGAGATGGGGTTTAGGAAATTAAGAAATTCAACTCTCTTGGAAGTCATCCCACTTTTGCCATCGCCCTAATGCTGTTTATAGGCCTTTCTTTGTCTATTACCCATACACCTTTTGGATGTCTGAAGGATATAATGAAGTTTTCTATTGGTGGATTTTTGTTTTCTTTTTCCTAAGTCACTGTTTTATCTCATTTTTATTTCTCTTCTGGGTTCTTTCAGCATAGCTGATGTTTCTTCCTGCAAGCACAGTGCCCAGGGCTGGGCACTGCCCTCCAGCTGAGGCAGAGAGATCACAAACAGCCACTTGCTACCTACACATTCCCAAATGAGGATGGCAAGGCTTTTATTTTATACTTGCATTCAATTCAGGTTCCACTCTAACCCCTTCTTTAAACCCTACTGAAGGTATGCATTGATTTTTTTCTCCCCAAGTGTGAAACCTTGTACTTTTCCTTATTGAACTGCATCATATTTATTTCACAGCCTTTCTCTTGTTTGTCAATATTTGTCTTGAAGCTGGTGTACACATCTCTGCTATTTAAGACAAATAAAAATCTTTTTTTTTTATTATTATTCTTGTCCTCCCAAACAGAATGCAGCCTCTCAGATCAAAAAGAGTTTTAATTATTTACTGAGTTTTCATGTTAACTCTTCCTATATTCACTTTGTGACTTTGATGTCCTGCCTTCCCCTCTGTCCCAGTTTTACCTTTTATTCCAACTCTAGGTTAGCAGGACAGATCTGTTTTCTGCAGGAAGATTCCCCAACACCACTGGGTGAAGAGGCTCAAACTGCTCACTGACTGACAAAGATGTTTTGCTGGGTGTCCATGTTCTCTGCAAAAAAAATCACTAATAAAATTCAATTAACTGATCAGATCCATCCTTTTCCAAGTTACTTGGCCTTTCCTGCAAGGACAGATCCTTCTGAAAATCTCCATTCTATTCTCATTGTGTTGTGCCTTTTGAAACCAAGAAGCAAATACCTGCTGCTGCCAATACCCAGAATATATACCCAAAGCTTTTGTATTCATATAAAGTATTGATCTATCCTCAGGGCTGTAATTCTCCCATTTCTAAGATTGCAAATTACGGGGCATTATTGTAAAAATATATATATACACACATTTCCTTTAAGTAACCCAACTGTTTTACTTATTTCACTCTGACAAACTCAAGGACCTAACAGGCAAGCAGGCACTTAATATTTTTTACAACGTCTTTCCAACAGCAGCTTCCATGGGATTATTTACTGTCAAAGTAAATCAAGAATAAATGAAAAAACTGAAATATTTATAGCAGAAGAAAAATCTGGTTCAGACTAGAAATCCCGGACTGGCATTAAATCAAGAAATGTAACAAGATAAATTGTACAATCATACTCTTTGTTTTCTGGGTGTAATGCTATCACTTATTCTAATTGTTATGCCACAGTTTGAACAGTCTGTCTCCATAGATGGATGGAAAACAAAGTATTTTAAATATGATCATGAGGGAGACATTACATTTTCCCCTAAAAATACTGATTGCATGTCCATTTGTCAACAGTATGTAATTTATACAAATATCTTTGTTACCAAAGTAGTCAGCATCAATTTTTTCTCTTTTTTTTTGGTGGTTTTTCCCATTAGAGAAAACAAATCCATAGGAAAGGACTCGATCCTCGGATATTTTTAGCTGTCATTTTTAATTCCTAGCTGTGGAGGAAGGAAGGATATTTATTCCTGAGACATCCAAGTGTGATGTGTGGGACATACAGGGGTGTATCTGAGATGAATAAAGTGGAATATTGAGAATTTCCCTCTGAACATGGGCTGTGGGTAGATGCATCGACTTAGTGGCATTGCAGTTAGAAGAGAGGGGAAGGGGGTTTTGTCATGTGTCTGAAGCTTGCATTGCATTGCTGTTTGCCCTTGGCAGTGGAATTCAGAAGGAGATATGCTATAGATTCATCTATTAATTAAAAAGCCCTGACATATACTTAGTGCATTAACATAAGTGCCAATATTTTGGTCTTTATTGAGCTGAGACTCAAGCCGGCACTTGGGTTTTTAGTTTCCAAGCCCCATACTTTCTCCAACTACTCCTTTAATTTTGAGCAACAAAACACTTCCAAGATCAAGTCTGTGACAAAGAAGCTGCACTTCTAGTGTCATCTGAGTTTGCATGAAAATCTGCAACGTTTCACATTCCTGCCACAACTGCCTGTTAGTTTTGTAAGAAGCAGGAGCCAGTTCAGGTGGTGAACTGACATCTTGCCGAGGTAAATGTTGCCAGGCAGTGGGAATGATGAGATTTTGCTCTTAGCTAAATTCAAGCAAATTGACATTTTTACCCATGGCAAAATGTAGCTATGTTTGCAGAAATAGCAACTTTTTTTTTTTTTTTTCCTTGACCTGGTGAAAGAAATTTAGTTGAACAACTGGGATGTGGGGCTGAATTCCACAGTGGTGCTGGCTGAGGAGCTTCCCTCCGGGGCTGTTGGTGGAACTACCTATATTCAGAGATCTCTTTAATGCACAGAGGAGGAAAGGAATAAAAATGTGAGGAGAAGAGGCTATAATCCAGGGAGTCCATGCATAGCTTTTTTTATTCTGCAGCCTCAGCTTTTCCTCCCACCAGCTTCCATACATCTATATTATCTTTTGAATTTGGCCTTATGTACTTTTATATTCTCTGTCTGCCAGGAAAGAAGCCCAGTCTGTCCCAGCTAGGCTTGCATTCTTGGCACACCACTGCTCCTGATCTCTATATTGTCTCCTGAGCACCTGATTTGAAGGCATCTAATGTGAATTTTCTCATGAATGCCAATGATATACAGCTACATTTTTCTTTTCAAACTTTTTATCCCTCAGGCGCTTTCTGCACTCAAACTATTTTCCAGATATCCATAACAGACCGAATAGCAAATACCTGTAACTACCAGAGCAGAAGCAGAAGCAACCAGTTTTACAGTCTCCAGCAAGATTTACCTGTGCTGTTGTAGCACTGAGTGCTGATTTAAAATTATTGAACCAGATTTGGAAGGAGGAAAGCACCTCGTGTTATTTAACTAGGGTTTCCAATACTGATCACTCCTGGTTTTTTTCCCTTTTTTCATAAAAGAACTTGGATTTTCATTTGGTTTTCACTCCTGACTGCTATTGCTCCCTTTTCCTAGGGAAGCAGAAAATATTGTAGCTTATTTGCAATTCAAATTCAGTACATAAAGCCTGCGGGGAAGGTTTAAATCTTGTGTTTTCAAAACATTTTCCTAAATCCTAGCAGCTCTTTGCATCTCAGCTGGCACTGGGTCTCATATATGTTGTGACACCATGGATGTTTTTGTTTCTTCAACTCCCTGCATTGAGCATCTTGGTATAGGAGGAGTAATGGGCTGGACTCTTTGGTGTCTATGATGAAGCCTCACTCAGCTCCCCAGATAGGTTCCCCAGTATTGAAACAAGTAGATATGAAGACCATGGTTGGCTTAGCCAATAATAATGGCATTCTGGTGGTCCTGTGACATCTAGGGACAAGGCAAAAGGCTTGGGATGAGCAAGCTGCTGAACAAACAGGGTGCACCATCCCCACATCAGATTAATTTACTCATTTTCACATGATGAAGCCTTGTGGGGATGGCTATGAGGACAGGCTGAGGGAGTTGGGATGGTTCAACCTGGAGAAGGCTCCAGGCTGACCTTATAATGGCCTTTCAGTGCTTAAAGGGGGCCTGTAAGAGAGCTGGAAATTGACTTTTTGCAGTGAAAAGAAGAGGGGTAATGGCTTTAAACTGGAAGAGAATACATTTAGATTAAATGTAAGGAAGAAGGTTTCACTCTGAGGGTAGCATGGCACTGAACAGTTTGCCTGGGAAGTGGTGGATGCTCCATCACCGGATGTATTCAAGGACAAGTTGGATGGGGCTTGGAACAACCTGGTCTAGTGGGAGGTGTCCCTGCCCATGGCAAGGAGATGAAACTAGATGGTCCCTCCCAACCCAAACCATTCTGTGATTCTAACAGTCAAATACAAAACACAGCAAAAATCCCTTATTTTAAAAATTATTTTGATTTTTTTTTTTCCCCAAGCTTTCTTTCCATGGGCAGCAACAATTACCAAGCTGGAGCTGGAAAGCTGAAACAGAAACACTCCAATCCCTGCACTGCAGAACATCCCTGAGTTGCAGTACCCTGGGAAGGCATTAGTGAGCGACACACTTTCACCAGCACGCTGTGAGTAGGTGCACAGGTTTAACACAACAGCAGAAACATCTGTGAGGGCATCCACAGCTGTAAATAACCCGATAGGAAAGAGGCAATGAGAAAATTCGCTGTGTTTAACCCAAAGACCCAAAGTGATAAACCCCAGAGTGTTGTGGTTGACAAATCAGCATCAAAATGCTTTTCAACAGTAAACTGCTTAAGTCGTAATGACTATAACTGTTGTAATACAATCACAGCCCGTGTACTTAACCAAGCCTCAGGAAAGCACTGCAAAGGTGCAGTTATCTCACAGGAACCATGTCGTTTGGAGCTTATTTACTAGTACTTTGATTTTTTTTTTATTCTTTTCCCCCCCCCCGCATTCCCAGTTTGCAATGCCAGTAATCATTCTGAGAGGGCTGTCTCATGGGCAATATAAAATTTTGCTTCACATCCATTGCTCAGGTTCCAATATTGCTCCTAGTGCTTCCTTGTTAACTGAGGAGGTGTAGACAGAACAGCTTTTTATTTACATATGTGTCTCTGTGTATGGCAGTCTGTATATATACATAGTAAAAACAAAGGTATCATTTGATTCAATCACCTGAACCGTTGGGATTTGGGGTTTTTTTTTCTCTTGACATCCAAAGTTATGGTGCTATTTCTGCTTTTTTCCAGTGATACATATGATAAATAAGATTAGAAATAGCTCATTGTGATGTAGCAGCATAAAAGTGGCACAGGAGCTGGTTTGGTTTGAAGGGTGTTTTTTTCCTCTTCATTATTCATAAGGAATTCTTTACTCTCCATTACAAACCCTGGCTGCTCTACTGGTCTCCTGCTCTGGGACACGTGGAGCAAGGATATTAATGGGTGTGGGACATGTTAGGCTGCCCTTGCACAGCCTAGACTGTGCTTCAGGGTATGTCCTGACACCTGCAGCTTTTCAAGAGCAGCACTGAGCTGTGCCAAGGCTTGGCCTCCATCCACATCCCTTCAGGGACACCACAAAAAAACTCTGCTACCAATTGGGGTTGAGGCTGCCCAGAATGGTTAAGTGGCATTCAAGCAAACTGCTTCTTCCCATTACTGCAAACCCAGGCCCTGGATTCCTCAGCAATCAAATCCCAATCATTGCATTCCTCTCTGTAACCTCTTTTCCACTATTTCTGCTTCCACTGGCTCTCCACAGGGACATCTTGTGACCCGAGTCAATAGATGACAACAGATAGCTACAAAGTCAATACAAGTTAGTTTCTAGTCATTTCTATTCTGCAGCCTCTACCACACAGAGGATTCTCTTTTAGAACATCATTTCTATGTAAGACTGCCCAAAATTCAGGCTGGCATAAAATATGTATCACTTAATTAAGCGAGGCACATCACTGCATGTGTCTCAAGTTAGTTAATGACTCACTGGGGTTTTTTTTTTTAGGTAGTCACCCCATTTTACCTTATGTAATGGAGAGAGCAAACACACCAGTTTCAGTACTTCAGAAATATGTTGTGAACATTAGAATTCATTACTGCTATTCCTGGAGGCAGCAGTGAGGATCAGCATCCATTTACAGTGAGTCAGCTCCTCAACTTCAAGATCCTGATATCAAGAAAACACAAGGTCTCTAAACCCTACTACAGGTTCAGCTGTGCTCTATTCTTCTGTTCCTAGCAGAAATGATCACTTCTGATTTCAGGGAAAGGTGTTTTCTACATTAAATTTGCAGCTGGGATAAGCATAGGTGCCTTTGACAGTGGATTTCTAGCCTGCAACTCTTTTCATAACCCACACAGAAATGAGGCAGTAGTAGAATGAGGCAAAGCAGAGTAATAATTTATCTTCTGTTGGTTGATAGAAAGAAAAAAAGTCAGCCACAAAAGCTTCCTGGGGTAAAATGGATAATGTTAAAGAAAGATTTGCAGCAGTGATAGTAGCATTTAGCAGTGACTGCCACGTTTCCTCCAGCTGAGGGAAGGCAAAACTAATTCAAGCTTAGGAGTTTCTGGAGGCAATGTGTAAGGTGGTTCACCAAAAGATGATGTGCTGTGGACCTGGCATCTCTTTGCATTTGCAGCCACACAGGTTCTGGGGGCATGCTGGAAGAATTAACCTCCTATACCATTTTCTGTTTCATTTGTTGGCAGTTTTAAGTCTTCTGTTGTATTGTATGTGGTATGTACGAAGACAGAAAAAGCAGAATTTAATTCGAGTGATTCCAGTTGCTTATCCTGGTGTAGAACTTTCCAGCTCTGTCTAGTTTTGCAAGAGCCAAATAGAAGAGCTCTCCATGTTCTTCCCAAGTACCAGTGCCCTGCCCTCATCTGATCTCTACCTGTGTGAGAATGGACATCCAAACACCTGCATGAAACCTGCCCTGTAAGCTTTGTGAGCTGAAAACTTCAGCACAGCCTGCAGAGGTTTCTGGAAACTACAGAAGAGAACATTTCCCATGTGAATTAGAGTTCAGAAGTTTCCATCAGTTGGGTCATTTCCAACAACTGGAAGATTCTCTATTAATCACTCAATTGAGCAAACAATGAGATGGGAAAGATCTGAACAAAAGGCTTAAAAGGTTTGGCTGATGTGTGGATCAACTTTGAATTAAATCCATTATGAACTACATTTTCTGAAGGGGTCTGAAAGTGTTAAGTTTACCAAACCTGACAGTATAACCTGTCAACTAATTATAACATTGCTTTTAATGTGTTCACAAACACTGAAGCTGAATGACTAGATGGTACCTTCACACTGAGGCAGAAGATCACACGTTATTCTTCACAGATGAAAAATTTAATATCTACTTCATATCTATGAGTAAAAGCTTAAGAACTCTAGAAAGCAGCCTTCCAAATTATTATCACTGTAATAATGATAAAAAAAAAAAAAGAAAAAGATTCTATTTTCCAACTGAAGTTAGTGGCAAAATTCCCATTTCTTCAGTAAAATAGGATCAAAATTAGAATGTCATCAAAAGATACTGTGTGGGTTTCTTCAAGGATGTTAATAAAGGAACTGCTGATAAAGCTTTACAATAGTATCTTGAAGACTTCACCTCTTTCAAGATCTCCTGCAGTGGTTGTTTGAATATGAGCCTTATATCACAGGAACACTTTAATTTCTGCCACTGCAAAGGCTGCTATTCAGTGTTTTCATTTTTAATCTCTTGCTTGCTTCATATTTACTATCCCAGATCTTTTTATTAAAATCCATATTAAAGGGATGGTGATATCTTTATGGTGCTCACCTTTCAAACACCACCATCCCCTTAGGAACAGAGCTTTTCTTTCTGCCTTTCTTACACATCTGCACCTCCAGCTGGTGGCTGTGGAGGGAACCAGGGTGCACAGAGGGACTCATCCTCTCTTAGAACACCTCCCTTGGAACTCCCCACTCCACCCAGGGTTGAACTGCTGTGTTTCCCAGAAGCCTAACAAGCCTCTGTCCTTCTCAGCAAGAGACACCCAAAGGAGGTTTTTACCTGGCACCCATTCATCGAGCTAATGGCTGAGGGGATTTCCCAGCTCACAAATCTCATTTGATCAGCGTGCAGCAGGAATTTACCACTTACTGAGAGAGACCCTCATTTTCTTTTCTTCTTGGCTTGTTGATGTATTATATATTTACCAGCAGAGAATCTCATTTGTGGTTTATTGCTCTAACATCTGCAATGATCTCTCTCTTTCTTATTTCACTGGGGCTCCTCGTTTGTTATTCCTCCCAATTACAGCCAGGCAGCTTCAAAGGCTCCCAGACCCAGCACGGGCACCACTCACTCATCACAACACCTGCTTAGCAGCTTCTCCTGTTTAAAAAAACCACTGTTATGACCAGTTTAATAAGAAACTATTTCTTTTTAGCATGAGGAGTGATGAGTTTTGCATGCAAAGTGTGTCAGATATGAAAGCAAGCAGGACTTGTGTGGTGTGAGGGGCAGTGAGTGGGGATTAAACATGACCCATGTGGTGCATCAGCATCCCCTGGCTGCTTCTTGGACTCCTTTACATGGTGACAAGTCACCTCAGGGCTTGCTTTCAGTAAAATCAAAATAAACAGGTTTTCTCAACTGCACTGCAGTGATGCTGGAGGGAAAAACTTCCTAGATTTTGGGGAAAAGTGTTGTCCTGGTTTCTCTGGGACAGAATCCCAGGCCAGCTATGGTCTGCAGGCCATTAGCACTCTGAGCTCAGCTGGGAGGGGTAAAAGCCAAGGGCAGCTGCCTGGAGGTGTATCCCAAACCATCAGTCATCTCAATATAAAGGGGGAAATTGGGGAGTATGGATGTGGTTTGTTGTGTTCCCTTCTCTGAAGTGTTGTCTTCTTCAGAGAGCTCCTCATCCTGCTCCTGAAGGTGCTTTCCTGTTTGCTGTGACCACTGCACATTCCCTGGGCTGAGTATAACTCTTTATATATTTTATACTGGTATTAATTTTGGCTATTTTATTAAATCTCTTTTCATTCCAACCTGAATTTTCCTGATGCCCTTTCTTGGCTGGGGAAGGATCATCTGGTGATAGAGCAACTGCTGTAACGTAGCTGAGATATGAGCTAAATGTGGATGGGTATTCAAGTTATTTTCTCTTTTATTATGCTGATGAATTGCTGCTAATCTTCTCCTGACTGGGACAAGCCTTCTCCTATGAAGGGTAAGCTTAGAGATGCTCCAGGATTATGAGGTTGGGGAGTTTGTGAGAGCCTTCAACAAGCTTTCCTGAAGAGCTACAGTGGGACAAGATGTCCACACTGCCTGTTTTTGTGCTGCAAATGCAATTTAAACTCACCTAAAATAGATTCAGCCAGCAGCAGAGGCAGCAAGACACTCACACCAACCAGATTTGGTCCTCTGAACTACCACTTAATTTCAAATTTTCTTTTGCAATATCCCTATATTGCTGCCCAGCAATAAATAAGGAGGTTAGGAGTGGTTCTGGGCTGACCTAGGTGGGCAACAAATGTTTATAGGTCAGATGAATTTAAACCAGCTGGCAGGGAGACAAAGAAATAGTAGGAACAAGGCAGGACTGCAATGCCAGGGTGACTTTAAGATTAGCTGAGCCATACGTGGTCATTAGTCTTGCCTAAGATGAAGTCTCTAATCATTTTATTTGCATGCATATGTACATGCATGTGTGTCAGGAGGGAAAGTTAATTTCAGGGCTTATTGTTTAACAAGTAAATGATTCAGTGTGAAATGATGATCCTCACCAGCCCCTTCCTCCTTGGCGATGCTATTTTTGTTTATTGCTATAATTCAGAATCTCTCTGATAATGAGGAAAAGAAGAAAACAATCAGTTGGTTTCTAGATGAAATGAGACTTAATTCAGCATGATCTATGTATTTTAAGATGGGGGATATATCCAAGTAGACTAATCAGTGCAGCAAACAGATTTTTGTTAATCATAGAACTGTTTAGGCTGGAAAAGACCCTTAGATTGAGTCCAACCATTCAGGAGGAAGAGCAAGGGGCTGGAAACTTGGGGATGCTTCCCTGCTCAAATAAAGGAGTCTGAACTGGCTGAACAGAAGGTCTGCTATTCTCATTAAGGCTCTGAAGAGAAATGACTCATTAATGTTTAATAATTACAAATAGCCATGTCTTTCTTCAACAACTTGCCACTCATCAGATACTAAGCACCATTTTCATTTTTAGAAGGTGATCATGGTGGAAATCATAGTATAATTTATAGGCTTCTTTTATATTTAAATTGGTAATTTGAAAAGAACTTGATCATGAGCTGTTCACTTAGATCAGGTTAAAATGTGCTTTGCTGTATATATCTAAATCTCAGGTTTAGAAATTCCTTTTATTATAGAAAACAAGACTAATCTCTTTAATTAAATGTATATTTTTTTGCTAAGATTTCCATAGCCACATCTAAGCTCCTTCAAAGTCACTTCCAAGTCAGTTCACATGACATGTACCAACTGCATCAAGTGACTTGAAGATGATGTCACCCTAGGCCTAAGATTAATTGATTCTTGTTTGTTTATTAATGAATTTCTTCTACAGTTCATGCTGGTTCCTAAGACTGATGTATGAGCTATTTGCTCATTCAGAAGGCAGACCTTATCAAGTGTCCCCAAGCAGGTAAAAACAAGAGATAGAGAGAAACATGAATACATTTTTATTACATTAATTACTGCTGGACTCCTGCTTTGTGCATGGCAGAGGATTTGTTAGGAATTGATTCTGTTTCTTGATAATTATACTGCTCTCCAAGCAAGTCACCCATGCAAGTATCAATCCATTTGCATCTGCTGGGTATGCAGCAGACAATTTCTAGAGATTCAGAAGACGTTAGAAAAGCAAAATGTTACCTTGAATAATAATCAGTATTTCTGAATGTGTTCCCTTCCTGGAGACACTGAGGAGATGTGAACTTGAACTTGCTATTCTGGAAGTGTTTTTGACAGGTAAACAAGGTTGGATACTCTAGTGGTGTAACAAGGAACAGCTTTGTGCTTGATGGAGAAATGCTAGTTTTTACCAGCTAAGCATCAGGGCTGAAGATATTTGGAAGACAAAGCCTTTATGTTTATTTTCTGTAAGATAAAAATAATGACAATTTAGTATGGAGACAGATTATATTTAGGATGCACTTATTTAAAAGATATTGATTCTAAAATGTAAATGTCCGTGAAAGATATTTGCATCAAATCTGGCCATGACTGGGGATTGACATTTAACAAGGGATTTTTACTGGTATTGCTTTTTATTTTTTCTAGAAGCAGAGCTTCCTTTTCATTTCAGCTTTGTTTTCTCATCTATGAGACTGTACATTGAAAGCTAATAGGACTTTAACCTCTTTTCTTGTAACACCAATGCTCTGAGAAGCCTCTTTTATACCCTTCTATTCAGCACTTGCATTTAGATTCTCTTTATGCACCAAAATATGTTGTTGGAATCACAGAGAATAATCAAGAGGAAATTGCACAATGCCAAATGATCTGTTCTAGTACAAAAAAAAAAGGAAGAAGTAGTAGTGAATTAAACACACTGCTGTCTTACTCAAGGCCGTTTTGAGGAGCACTTATTTTGCAAAGCACTTAAGGAAATGATCCTACTGATTCAGTACCCCAAAATATAACTAGGTGCTGGGGAACTGTGCACATCCCTCACCATAACCCAGACCTGAGCACCTAGGTAAGCTGCTCTGCACTTGAAAAATTCAAAAGAGAAATTACCCTCATGAAAAATCCCCAGGTTTTGAATATTACTGCTGTGGCAGCTCAAGAAAGATGGTGAAAATTCACCTGCATGATTAGCTGTTAGTCATTCTCTTTTCTCCCTCCTTCTCTGTATTTTCTATTCCAAGCATATCTGTGTAGTACTTAAACAATCACTGCATTCTTCATCTCTACACAGCTGTGGGTTTGTAGTGGTAGAGTAAGTGAAACGTTCAAGGCCAGGTTTTAAGATGTGGCTGATCTCAGCTTCCCAGTGTTGTTTTCAGTGAGGAATGGGTATTGCTGCTGATGTGACTCACAAAACACCATTGATGGTGCTGGGATTGCTTGTGTTTGTTTCTCCCAAGGTTTATAGTCTCGTGAAGACAATGGAGCACTGCAGTGAAAATCCTCCATGTGGATCTAACATGAGGCTTTATTTGTTTTTCAACTGAACAGAGCAAAAATAGAGTCTAGTATGAAATAATTCAGGATATAAGGAAACACTTTCTCCTATTTATTTGGATATCTGGAATAATTTATTCCCTGAAAAAGTTGTCCAGGGCTGTCCCAAACTGCTCAGGGCAGTGGTAGAGTCCTCATCCCTGGAGGGGTTTGCAATCCTTGGAGCTTTCTGAGGGATATGGGTTAGTGGTAACTTGCAGCGCTGGACATGGTTGGACTTAATGATCTTTAACATCTCTAGCAAACAAGTTGATTTTACCACTCTATATTTGTTTGCTGTATTGCTCTTGGGCAACTGCATGATTCTTCTCTCCTTGTCTTGGTCCAATTTCACGATGGCAGATTGCAGGACCACTTCTGAGCACTTCTTACAGCTCCTCCTTGCCAGCTACTCTCAGTTCTTGTTGAATATTCCTATATCCATACCATGGAGACATGCAGTACCCCTGAATAACATTCCCAACCTGCTCAAGGATATGTTGCTTGCCAAGCAAAACCCTGAGTAGTGACATCTGCACAATTGCATTTCAGTCCTCAACAACATGGAGAAGCATTTTCTGCAGCATGAACTAATGTAGAGTAATAGGAACAACTGAGATGATCCAAAATCCTCTCCTGAATGTAAGAATGATGCAACCTTCATATAATAATACTCATGCACATCTTCAAGCCCTTGCTTCAAGTCGTGCCTTTTGGGGTCACTATTAAAGCAGGTGACTTCCCCAAACCTCTTAGGTTGTCCTTTGGTTTAAGCCCAAACAACCTCAGTTGCATTTAGGACATGGGGAAATAAATAATAAATACATGTTCTGTCACATTAAATCTGTGGCTTTGTTTCTTAATGAGGAGCCACATTAACATTTTCTACATTAATAAAAATAATACAAGTCAAAACCCAAAAATTTCTCTACATTTTCTAAAGGTGCCTCGGGCAAATTCTCTTCAGAAGTGGAAAGTGGCTGTTTAACACTGCTAATATTTCTAGCCTGAGGACATGAGGAGGACCATAAGGACTTGTTCAAGGAAAATACTGAATTTAAAGGGTCTTTAGACTGTAAGCTCTCTGCTTCAGGGTCTGTCTAATGCCAAGTTGTAGAACTGTTGGTCTTTACCAGTAGAAATTACTAATTAGCGTATTTTCAGGTGTTCCTGTGCATTCCTTGCTGTAGTTGTAGGATCACTGTCACATTAAATGCAAAATATGTGTTTTGGTGAATGATAACATGTTAAAAGATTCACTCCTTTGAAAGAATAGTTTGATTGGTAAACCTGAAGAGTCAAAAACCCATGTTTATACCCCTTCCTTCTTATTTGGTGTTTCCACGTCCCAGACATACCAAGGATGAAGTTTCCACTTGAAGTCTTTCTGTATCCAGAGACTGAAGTGGTGGTGCTGTGATTAAGAAGGGTTCTGACCAGTTCAGCTTGCATACCAGTAACAGTTGACCTTGGCAACCTGTTTGCCATTCCAAACTATGGATGAATGTATAGAAACATGTACTAGAAATGAGCATGAAGAACCCCAATCTGATGCTTTTTCACCAAACCCATCACAACGCCTGCAGAAAAATCACCGTGGAAGCATCATCTGAAGTTTCAGCTACCTGCAAAGCTGCTCCATCAACAAGTTTCTACCCATTTCCTTGGAAGTTCATTTGTAAGACCTCAAAATAGAGTTCAGTCTCTAGTGGGCTTAAATGGGCTTCCTGGGTTGAAGGAGAGCCATTCAGAAGGCTCTTGAAGTGAAACGTCTGCAGTTTTGTATGTTAATCTTCCTTTCACCAGAGTTATGTTCTTAATAATGCAGATTGTTTCCTGGGATGCTGCAGCTCTTCCCCCAGCTTCTTGTCATCTGCATGTTTGATTGCACTCATAAATTGCATGTGGGCACTAATAACTTCTGCTGATGTTACTCTGCATGTCATTCTGCCCGTTGACTCAGCCTCTCTTGCATTCCAGGATTTTCTCTAGCAGCATATGTTAGAGGTTCAGCAAGAGTTTAGGAGCTTGAGCAGAGATAAGATGATGATGATAGACCTGCATTTCATTCTTGAAAACATCCATTTACTGGTGATTGCCAAAATAATGGACTATTTATTTTTTTCTTCTTGACATATAAAACAATGTTGTTACTCCATAGTCACACAAATCAAATTCTTCACTTGTTCTAAGCCAAGAGCAACAGCTAGATTGATTATATTCCTCTCTTGGTCAGCTCCTCTTAGGAAAAAAATAGCATTTCTTAGGGGAAATAGCAAGTAGTGGGGTTTGGAGGGATCCACTATCTTTAGCTTTCAATTCCTTAATAAGCAAATCAGTCCTCATCAGTGAGCAAGATCATCAAGAAGTATTTCAATTTCTGCACACATCAACCACAATTACATTATCTGGAGGGTAAATCACACAGTAATTAATGTAACTAATAAACAGCAGCACACAAGGCCTGATTTTTCCCTCATTTTCATAAGACTAAATACATCCCAGTGACTTCAGAAAGATGTGGATCAGCTTTCTAAAGATTTGGATCTTCATTTAGCTTATGATGCAACCACATGTTGCAGTAAATAGGCTTAAACTCTGTATATCTGTAGGTCAGTGTACTCATACATCAAACAGGACCTACTGAGTAAAAGCTTCTTTTATGCTCATGCATCTGGCTTGAAAAAAAAAAAAAAAAAAGAAGGAAAAAATTGACATTTATTCAAAAGTATTGCTCCTTTTCTCTGGAACAAAAATAATGTTGTGTCCAGGCCAATGTATATTGCAAAGAGAAATGTTCTCCTGGAAAAAGAACATCTTAGTAGTGAGCACAATCCATTGCAGTGTATTTCACAAGTATGGTAGCTATCATTCTTTCTGAAAGGTTTTTTCCAACCCTCTCCATCCAAATCACAAAAGCCCTGGTTGTGTTTCAGTACCCC
Source organism: Ceyx melanurus (assembly GCA_024611195.1). Taxonomy (NCBI): domain Eukaryota; kingdom Metazoa; phylum Chordata; class Aves; order Coraciiformes; family Alcedinidae; genus Ceyx; species Ceyx melanurus. The sequence continues at coordinate 20,672 of JANHGL010002979.1, forward strand.
TCAGGCTGCTGCTGGGATGTGCTGGAGGAATCAAGGCTTCCTTCCCCTCCTTGTGTTAGTCACATCCAGCAGAAAGTTACTACCAGAAAATAAACATAAAGCATGCAACTCTCCTAGAACATCTCTTCTCCACTCTCATCCTGTGATATGTGATTCCAGGGTGAAAAAGTTACTTCCACAAGCTTTATAGCCTCATAAGTTTTCTTCAGTTATTGCTCAGAGCAGCTGATGTTACCCAGTGTAAAATCCATGTGGCCAACCCGTGGAGCTACAAGCAAAAACCTGTGCTGATATAAATACAAGTTGTCCCTTCCAGAATTTTTCAGGCAGTTTGTTCCTGTTTATTTTGGTCTCATTAGGCTGCCACTAGATGATAAATGATTTGGGTTAAGGGTAATTTAGTTTATGGCACAATAGGTAGGAAAGGTTATTCCTTCTTATGCCCTTCTCACATAAAATCTACCTTTAAAAAAGGTAAAAGTCTTTATGTCTCAATAAACAGAAGCCACATAGATCTCCTGTAACAAATTACATATTGGATAACAATCTATAACGTTTTATTGGCTTAGGAGGTTTGCATTGATTTGAATTTTACCCAAAAGCAAAGCAAAACACTGAAAGAAAAGGAAAACAGAAATTTCCATAACAGGTTTTTGGGTCTTTTTGTGTGAAGTGTAGCCATCAGAAGCATCTGTAAGCAATGCAATTAATTCCTGGACACAGCCCAGAGTTCACCTTGTCTGTTCACTGGGTGAGACTGAGGAAACCTTGCAAATCAGCTCCAGCAAGGAGCTTGGCACTGAGGTTCACCACAAAGCCAAGAAACAGCTTCTGCCACTGGGCTGTAATTGCCAGATGATACTGTAAAGCTCCTCTGTGGCCACATTCCCACTGTGAGATGTTTGTTAGTGGTTTGCTCTTTGTAGGTAGGAGTGATTGCACTGCCTGGAAGTGGGGGTGAAAAATCCAGAGTTTGAGCTGCTCATTTGCTTCCTGAAATGAGGAGTTTGCAGAGCTTTTTGGGGGAGAAAATTCATGTGAACTACAGTGAGGCTGCAAAGCCATCTTCACTTCACCTTTTGCATTCCAGAATCCACAGGGAGATAGCAATGAGACACCACTTGAAACCCAGCACCTTTCAGTGTCTGATGGCAACCAAAAAGGACCAAGGAGGCTGTGAATTTGTGAATTTACCTCATGGACTTGTGAGAACACAGATATTTTTCTCACAGATGCAGACTGTGTTTTCCCAAAGCCAATTTGCTATATCCAGTGGTAGCCAACAACTGACACTCTAGACTTGGACAGCCCTGAGATGTAGATGTGTCATTACACCACTGAAAAAACACAACTAAAGCTGGCATGGGTGCTGAGATGTTATCCAGGCACTTTTTTTTTGCCCTTGTATAAAGCCTTATGTTCTAGGAGTGATATAAATCTCTCAGAAGTTATATTAGTTTCATGACATAGCTTCCAAAATTACATTCAGGACGATCATGTTCTCCTGTGTAACAGGTGATAGGACAAGGGGAAATTACCTCAGGTTACACCAGAGCAGGTTTAGGTTGGATATGAGGAGCAATTTCTTCACCAAAAAGGGTTGTCAAACCCAAGCCCAGGCTGCCCAGGGCAGGGGTGGAGTCCCCATGATCCATGGAGGGGTTTCCAAGCTGTGGTGCTGAGGGCCATGGGGCAGTGGTGCCCTGGCAGTGCTGGGTTAGCAGTTGGACTTGATCATCTTGAAGGTCTTTTCCAAACAAAATGATTCTGTGATTCTATTTCTGTGCTTCCCCTAAATTTATAGAGATATTTACAAGTCGAGGTTGTGCTATCCTGGTTTGGGGGGATTTGTTTGGTTTGGTTTGGTTTTAATCAGGAGAATATGGATGAAAGACTACATGGTAGGAAGGCTTTGTCCAGAGAAAAAAAAATAATTATTACATTCCTAGCTATGTTTTGTATTTGGCTGAATTTTTA